>JADBJO010004759.1:35134-67634 GCA_016801955.1 Conus betulinus | reverse complement strand
AACCTGGAAAAAGCCAGTAAATAGCTCATCTGTCAGCCACTATGAGTACACAAACCAGTGGGAGTGTTCATAACGTAACGGAGCCAGAATCTTCAACCACAGCTTCTGTGAGAGGTTAGGACCTTGTTCTTCATTCCTCTGAAATGATCTTTGATAAATACAACAACCCTACATGTAAGTCAATACTAAACACTCAAAAGAACTAAAGGAAATAATTGGAAAGAGTTAATCGAAATTGTCTTTAATGGACACTTTTTCTCAGTATTACAGTAGCTTGAAGAACTGTATTAGTTGAGAGCCTAAATGCTAATGGGCCAATGAATCTCTTCTCTTGTCTATCATGCTCTAAAATGTTATCATTTAAAGCACTTAAAGCATTTATATCCCTCAACAAGAGGTTTTGCGCTCATGAAAAATGTGTGAACTTTTGAAGTGTGTCTGGTGACGGACATCATTTTGACATTGGATTTCCATAGGCCTGCACCGTTCCATGTAACGACCTCCTCTGTCTTGTGCCAGGAGTGGCGTACCGCAACAACAAAGTGACACAGCGTCGCATCGCGGAGGAAGGGGGCATCCACGTCCTGGTGCAGATCTTGCTAAACCCATCATCGGAGGAGGTGCAGGTGGAGGTGGCCATCTCCCTGGCCAGCGTGGTGCTCAGCAATCGGCAGAACCAGGAGAAACTGCTGGAGGAACCAGACTTCAAGTTTGACATTCTCCTCGACCTCCTGCGGTCCAAGAACGAGGTCAGTTCAGGGTCACTGGTTTGGATCTCCGTTACAGCGAATGTTCCTGAATGTGTTCCTTAGATGTGTGTTTGTGTAAACAAATTGGGTGTGCTAATCCATTGGTTTGACTTGTATGCCTCTGTGTACGTGTGTACGTGTATACATGTATGTGTGTGCACCTGTAATTGTGGTTGGTTGGGTCAAGTGCGTATGTTGCTTGTGTGTGTATGTGTATGTACGTGTGTGTGTATGTGCGAGTGTGTGTGTGTGTGTGTGTGTGTGTGTGACAATGTATTCAATGGTTGTGTTCTTTATAATAGTGTTTTTTGTGAAGCGCATGGAATGACTTTGAGTCCGGAATCAAGTGGCAGGCCCTGTGTGAACTAGTAGCTCGCCAGATAGTACATCTGGTTGAGCAGTGACCAGAATATGGCACAGACATTTCTTAATGTCATGTACTGTGCATTCACAAACGAGCCGTTGGGGTGTAGCCATTAGAGTTTGGTGAATGTGATGAAGTAGACACTGACTTTATGGGTTGTTATGGTTGATGATGAAGACTGCAGGAAAAGTTAAACCATATACAAAAATCATTGTTGTTTTTTTTTTCTGTTACCTGACTGAAAAATGACAAAATGATGAAAAATGTGCAAATGTATAAGGGTTTGCAACCAGAGATGAAATAAAGTCAAATCTGAGTGGAAAATAGATAACCCACGATCTTGAGACATGCAAACAGACAAGTGGCTAGTCGAAAACATGCATAGTTGAAGCATGCATTCAGAAACTTGCTGCCAGTTTAAATGCAAAATAATTTGTCACTGAACTTTTTATGTCCTTGACATTGGCAAATATCTGTGACAAAGTTACAAAATGAATTTGTTGTTTGTTTTCTTGTGTAGTAATTCTAGTCGCACTGCTTTTGTTGCAGGAGATTCGGTTGCATGCAGGGATGGCACTGACCATTTTTGCTTTCAATAATACACCTCAGCAGTTTGCCATCAGAGAAGCAGGAGGTATCAAATACTCCGTCTTTCAGCCTTTCTTGGAGGCAGAAGATGAATTCCATCAGTGTTACGCTGCCTTCCAGGTCAGTACTTCTCCTTTGTTTATCCGTCAGACCAGTACTGTGTAAACTGTATAGGGCCAATCTTTTTTTTTTTTTTTTTTTTTTGCCTATTACATAAATGTAACAAACAAAAAAAAAACTCACCTGTCATCAGATTTTATCCAAGTGCTGTGTTTCCACAAATATCTCACATGGTTTGTGTGTGTGCATGTGTGTGTGTGAGAGAGAGAGAGAGAGGGGTGTGAGAACGTACCTCTAGAAACGTTTTTTTTGATGAAATTTCTGAGGTCATCATAGAGAGATTCTACTCTACCCGGTATCACTTCTCATGTATAAAATAGAAAACACAGACCTGCATATAGTCTTACACAAACTACAGCTACACATCAAGAATGTGTCAGGAAGTTTAGGTAAGTTTATTCATTGTTGAGTTAGCTTGAATTTATCAGGAAGGGTTTGGGAAGTTTATTCCATGTAGACAGATGGTGCTTTAGGAAGAGGATCTCGTCCCAAAGAAGTTACATGCAGATGGTCAGTACTCAAAGCAATGATCTGCAGATGAGCAGCTTGCAAGATGGAACCTAGACGTGAAGGAATACAGACAGTTACTGAGCTTCAAAAAATTCTCAAAGCATCTACTTTATCTTGAACTTCATTTTTAGTTCTATTCTGTTGCTAACAGGAAACCATTGCACACTGCAAAGAAGTGATTTTTGGAATGTAGTCAACAGAAAAATGAGCCAACAGCATGGTTCTGAACACCCAGTCTGTCAAGATGATTGTCCTCATCCTTATTGATTATATTTAAAAAAAAAAAAAAAAAAAGTCTCGTATTCTATGGTTCTTCATGCCCAGCATATTAAAGGAATAATGGGTAAGACAAACTATGACAGTAAACAGTTTCATCCCTTCACCTACAATTGCAGATTATATTGATTCATTGAAATGTATAAGGGTGGAAATCCAAGATACAGACTAGTTTACATAAGAATGTTGCATGCCTGGAAATTCAAGAATAGAGATTAGTTGACAGTCAGGAAGTTGGATCACTTGGAAATATTCATATAAGATTGTCTGATAAATCAGAATGTTGTATCACTTGGAAATTCATATAAGATTGTTTGATAAATCAGAATGTTGTGTCACTTGGAAATTCATGAAAAGTAGCTGATAAATAGGAATGTTGCATGACTTGGAAATTCATGAAAGATTAGTTGATAGATAGGAATGCTGGATAACTTGGACATTGTCGCTTACTTTAGCAGATAAGTTGTTAGGAATAGTAAACAAAATTTTCTTGCACACATGTAGTTGGATCTGGAACCCTGTTGCTCAGGTGGTGGTGCTGGCCAGAGTGATTGTGGACCGGGATCAAGTGACGCTGACCGCCCAAGGCATCAGACAGCTGGTGGACAAGCTCAAGTCCCCCGACGACAAAGTGCTAGTCCTGGCCTGCAGCCTTCTGTCCAGTCTGGCTCACACTCGTGCTGGAATCCCGATGCCATGATCACCACTGGTGCCATTGACCTGCTCGTCAACCACCTCAACTCTGCCAACGATCAGGTACGGTTCGTTTGGACCTGTTGCCTTCATTTCACCTTCTTTGTGGTCGTTATCAGCTTGGGTGTTTGTTAATTTCACATTCACTGGCACCCTCCCCCCCCCCCCCCCCCCCCAAATCTTCCTCCATAGAGAATTCATATGTGTATGCAAGTGTTTACTAAAGACAGGTTTCTTTAATATTGTGGGTACTGAGACAGTTTTTTTAATATCATGGGTATTGAAAAGTTTTTTGTTTTTTTTAATATCATGGGTATTAGGCATATTTGTAACCAGTGACAGATTGAAAAGGTTTTTTTTTTAATATCATGGGTATTCGGCATATTTGTAACCAGTGACAGTGTCACAGAAATGACTATTGTGTTAGGAACTCTGTACAGATGATCGATTTTAGAGCCATTATTCAAGAAAAACATTACTGATGTTGTCCGACACCTGGTCAGGTTCGCAATGCGGCAGCTGTGTCTCTGGGGTACCTGACCTTCAACAAGACAGCAGCCCGCACCCTGCTGTCCATCTGTCGCAACACGCCGGGCCTCTTCAACAAGCTGACGGACAACATTGGAGTGGATCCGCGCATCAGCCAGCAGTTTGTCGGAGAATTCCAGCGTGCCAAGATGATAGGTCTGCCCTCCCAGTGGTGAGTCCATCTTAGACAGAGGAATTACAGTGTGGGAAACTTTGCTGGGGAAAAAGGGTCAGGACTAGATGAGGAAAGTCAGTCTGTGTGGCAAAAGACAGATCTCGTGTGAGATGAGGTGGGGGCATCGGAACCTTTGTGGAGAAGGGGTTAGGGGGAAATTTGTCTTCCAAAACTTTGTGAGGTGAAGGTGTGTGTGTTGATTTTTTAAATATTCATGGCAAGTGGGTGGTGTGTGTGGGGATGGCTCTCTTCCTTGAAAACTTTGAAAGAGGTATCCCACAAAGCGTTGCGAGGTGTGCATTCATTGAACATTAAAGTTTGAGGGCATAACACTGTATTTTTACCATGCAAGTCAGTGAATCACTGGCTTTTTCTGGAATATTGAACGTTTTCCAAGGCTGAAATACGTTTTTCAAAGAAAGATGTACCTTCCTTGAGGCAAGTCATCAAAGCGTAAGAATCAGACTGTAGTGTATTAAGATGGTTGATAGGTCCGCTTCTCCTGTGACAAGTCATCACAGGACACGAATTACACTGTAGTATATCTTGGTGGGCTGATAGATCTGCTTCTGCTGCAGCAAGTCATCACAGGAATTACGCTGTACTGTATAGATCTTGGTGAGGGGATAGGTCTGCCTTACTCTATGGCGATTGATTACAGGCACAATTAGATTGCAGTAAATCTTTCTGGATTGATAGGTCTGCGTTTCCTACGGCAAGTTATCACAGGCACCAGAATGAGATCGTAGTATGTCTTTGTGGGTTGATAGGTTTGCCTCCCCGTGTGGCAAATTATCACAGGCACCAGAATGAGATCGTAGTATGTCTTTGTGGGTTGATAGGTTTGCCTCCCCGTGTGGCAAGTTATCACAGGCACCAGAATGAGATTGTAGTATGTCTTTGTGGGTTGATAGGTTTGCCTCCCCATGTGGAAAGTTATCACAGGCACCAGAATGAGATCGTAGTATGTCTTTGTGGGTTGATAGGTTGCCTCCCCTTGTGGCAAGTTATCACAGGCACCAGAATGAGATCGTAGTATGTCTTTGTGGGTTGATAGGTTTGCCTCCCCGTGTGGCAAGTTATCACAGGCACCAGAATGAGATCGTAGTATGTCTTTGTGGGTTGATAGGTTTGCCTCCCCGTGTGGCAAGTTATCACAGGCACCAGAATGAGATCGTAGTATGTCTTTGTGGGTTGATAGGTTTGCCTCCCCGTGTGGCAAGTTATCACAGGCACCAGAATGAGATCGTAGTATGTCTTTGTGGGTTGATAGGTTTGCCTCCCCATGTGGCAAGTTATCACAGGCACGAGAATTAGATTGTAGTAAATCTTGGTGGGTTGACAGGTCTGCTTTTGCTGTGGCATCATCGCAGGAATTACACTGCCGTGGATCTTGGTTCATCCTTAGGTCCGTCTTCCTTTTGGCTAGTCATGACAAGTCATATTGCAGTGAATCTTGGTGGGCTGACAGGTCTGCCTTCCCTATAATGAGTCATCACAAGAATAAGATCGCAGTGTATGTTGGTGGGTTGACAGGTCTGTCCTCCCTATGGGGAGTTATCATGCAAATCCCATAGCAGAGTACCGAGGTGGGTTGACAGGTCACATTTTACCTGATAAGTCATCACAGACTGAAGAACTGCAGCGCATCATGGAGGGTTGATGAATGATAATCTGTAACTCTCTATCAAGTCATTTTAGTATCACCAGATGTTTCAGCATTGTTTCAGTTGGCCTTTTTCAGCTTATAATTGTTAAACACCTGTTGTGAGTTTGTCATGTTATTTTCACTTTTTTTCACCCCCAGGTCATCTAGCCATCATTCACCTGCGACATATACATTATTTAAAGGTGTATCTGGAGGTATGATAAGGCAAAAGACTTCCGTTAAGGATTTTCTTAATGTTTTTTTTTTTTTCCAATTAAATCCCATTTTGATGCAGAACAAACAGGCAAGATGAAAAATTTCTCAGCCGTAAGAGTGTATGATAGTAGTGTGGTTTAGATGGGCCCTGATTTTATGTATTAATGAGAATGAATCTAGGAAAGAGAGCGTTTGACATGCTGGCTTGATTTGCGTTTGCAGTTTGGAGATCAATGGAGGACAACCAGTCCGAGAACCTAGCAGAGCAGTAAGCTGCTCCGCTGAGTTGATGGAGCAATCTGGTAAACAAGCCAGAAGTAGTCAGCTTTCTTGTTGTGTTAGTCAGGGGGAGGGGGGTGAATGCGTGTATCTGTGTTTTGTCTTTTCTTTCGATATTTGTCATGGTTTTCTTCCAGAAAACCAAGTTCATGCTGTTATGTCAGCGCATGATATTGAGAGTGCAGTAAGTTTTTTGTGCTTAATTATTGACATTTTAGAAACACATTTACTGTTTAAAGAGTTTGGGGTTTTTTTGGGTTTTTTTTTATTCAAGCCAACGTTACATTTGTCTTGGTTGTTGTGCCTGACAAAATTTCTGTTCCGAAATAAATAATGTTATTGTTATTCCTATTTGAGGACAAATAACTGGTTGCTGTTGTTTAAATTCGAATTGTGGTAACATTTCACAGATTGTCCATGTTTCACAGATTGTGCATGTTCAGGTTTCAGTTTGTAAGTGTAGAGCAGACTTTAGCTCTGGAGAACTGCAGCAACATTTCACAGATTTCAGTTAGTAAGTGTGGTGAAGAGTTTGTCAGACTCCAGCAGCAGAAGCAACAAGCACTGTACCCAACACATGTATATGCCACAGGTCATTCCAGGCCTCAGACCTCCCACAACCGACAACGGCACAATGCCTGGCACCCCTGTCCAGGGCGGTGTCGGCTCCCTCGAGCCGGGCAGCATCCCGCAGATCCCAGGTTCCCAACATCGTGGTGCAGGACTCTGAGAACAAGATGCCCAATATCAACACCAGGCACAACGCCTCCGCAGAGAGCGGGCGACCCAAGTCCTCGTCCACTCCCCTGTCCAGTAAACAGAACGGCTTCAAGTCTCGACTGTCTGCTTGGAAGACGGACAAGAAGTGATGGAGTGGAAATGAGGAAGCTTGAACTTTGGACTTTCATGAGACGGCTTGTGTACAACAGATGCAGGGACACAAGTTTATATGCAGATATGACATTCAGGTCCTGCGTATGTGCCGCATAGAAATCAGGTTGATTCATGGGCAAGTATGCAGCCAAGAGTTTGACAGGGTGCAGTTGTCTGCACAAATTTGTGGCATGGAGATTTGGAGCTTGATATGCTTGAACATGGGTGACTGAGTGTGCGACTGTGGTGCCGAGTTGAGGATTTGGTTTCTTCTTCTACATTTGGGTAGCTCTGCTTATAATTATGTTCATTTTTTTTAAAAATGAAATGTGAATATTGGCACTGTGTCACCGTTTCCCTAACTTCAGTTTGTTCCAGAATATACTGTTCAAGTTCTCTCTAGGTAAAGCCAATATTTTTCATTTGCCATTATGGAATCATTGAAGTCGTATCTGATGGCAGACACATGGAAATGATAAATGCGTCACTAGAGTCCAAGTTTGATCAGACATCTCTTGATACTGTATAGTTTGATATATCCGGCAGAATCAGGAACCAGCATTCCAGAGGTATGTCGTATCATTAGGATTCTTATTTCATCTTTTCTAAATGCTTTGTTCATCTTCTTATAATCGGGGTCATTCTGGATGTTGCTGAATACTCGGTCATATGTTGAGACTATATTTTGCGATTTTTTTTTGTCGCCATACAAATATGAAGAAATCCCTTCAGTATAAGTGATTCATCTTCAACTCGAGACCAGCACTTTTGATTGCATGTTATTTATCTGTGATACCAATTTTCAGAGTTATTCCTGAATTGTTATTTCATTGGTTTTTCTTTTCACATTCCGTCCATATTGCAACACTAGTGACAATTACTTTTTTTCACTTTACATCAAATCTTCAGTTTATCTTTATATTCTTTGAATTCACTATGATCTAGTTAAGTGAGGTTGCATTAAGTAATTTGTTGAATTTACTGCCATTGCACAAGGTGTTTAATTGTTTCCTTTTTCAACAGTTTCCACAAATCATGTGATGCCATTACCAGCTGCGGAACAAACAAAAAACTACTGAGAAAAAAATGTGTTCGGTTGCAGCCTTTGTACACTCTCGGGAGAGATGTGAAAAATCAGAAAATTATTTACATTTCAATAGAGAGAAAGATTGGTCATCAAGTTTCTGTCAGCAAAATGGCCTTCGAAAAGCCTCCATATTTGAAGTGATCTTGTTCAGCTGTTTGTGATGGTAATAATGTTCAATGGAAGACAAAAAACAAACGAAATGGATTTGTGGGCACCAGGAGAAGATATGCAATTGTGTGGTGTCAGCGGAAGAGAACTTTGGCAGTCATCATTTCATCACCAGGACTGTGCAGTAAAAAGAAATGATTTGTTGGTACTTAGAAGGCAATGATTTATTTTTTCCTGACAATATAAATTACAATAGAGCTGCTATTGGATGGATTTTCTTGTATGATGCTTGATGCATGTGTTACAGGATGTGAATGTTTTGGATCATACAGTGTGTGAATGATTGATGGATCATAAAATTTAGAGTTGCTGAACTGACCACTGAATGAATGTTGATGTATGCATTATGAAATGTGTAAAGGAATGATGTAGGGATCATACAATGTGGTCCATTTTGACGACCCATGTCAGATGGCGTTCCTCTGACTGTAACCACTAACAGAAAGTGATTTATATTCGTCAGAAAATAAGCACTGATAGCAGGTGAGACGTGTTCCTCTGAATGTTCACATTTATTTTCAAATTTTGCTGTCATTTCTAAACCTTTACCTTTTTTTTTTCACTGTTTATACGTCCTGCATGTAGACTACTGCAAAAAAATGAATCATGACATGTCAAAAAATTACCCATACCTGCCTTTGTTCAGTTGCATATCTGGCAAGTTTCAAATGTCAGTATCTGCAGCATGATGTTTTAATATAATAGCAAATCATCCAGAATGGATGAGGTCGGCAAAACATCTCTGTCTCGCCAACTGAGATTCAGTATTGTTTCTGAAGTTAGAAGTAAACAAACAAAAAAAAAAACACTTGGAGAGAGAGAGAGACCACTTAGAGAACAGAACTGGGTTATAGGTACAGTTCTCATGAAAACATATTTTAATGTACATGTGTGGTCATAAACATCGTGCCATACTTTCATGATTGCTTTAACGTGATCAGACAGCCAGCTGGTTTTGATTCCTCACACTGCAAGGCACTGACCGCAAGACACTGACTTATGCAACCTTCATCAGCTTTTCTCCATGATGTAGTATTTTCCGCTAAAGGCAATAGTCTACTGTTTTCAAGCTGTTGTCCATGAAGTAGCCCTTATGATGTTCACCTGTTCTCCGACTGTAATACCCTGGAGTTCCTTCAGCCATCACTGAAAAACAGGCCTCAAAGAGAATCAAGGAGACCCTCAACTAAAAACAATGACAGCTGTCACTCAAGCACACTCAGGTTTCTTCTCCTAGCATACTTCAATATACTGTTAAGTTTATAACTCTTTTCATGCAATAACGCATTTAACAAGACTCCCAGTATATGTTATGGAAATGTCCGATTGGCAGTGTCACATGTACTTCCTGTCGATGACTGTTGAACCCCAAGAATTTTCTAGTCTTTTTTCATAGCACTCAGGAAATTAAGCACACCTAGTAAGATTTGTTTGTATGGCAAGCCTGGAACAAAAACTTCTTGGGTCTTTGTCTGGGTACAGTATAGTGTCGAGGAAACACTGCCAACAAGGTAACGACACAATTTTTGTTCCCTGTCATATGTGACATATTTACTGTGCTCTGAACTACAAAAGAAAGAAAAAAGACGTCATGTCCCAAATTTATGTCTCTTGATTTTCAAGTTAACAGAGGATTGCAAAACAAGCTCCAATGATGATCTAATGAGCCAAGTATAGCTCATGCACATGCGCAAACATAGAAATGTATGAAATCTGAGCCTACAACGAACAGATGTCCGCATCAGTCGAAGGACATATGTCAGAGTGCAATGGTCATGGTCCATGGCTCTCCAGGACTCGGAGTGATTCAGTTAAACCCTGCGGCTTACAGAAGGCAAGAGATCTAAGGACTTTCCCCCACAGAGAAACACCAGTTCCAAAATCTAAACAAACGTCTTTCATTTCCAACAGCAGTAGCAGTGGGCAGCCAGTCTTCATAACGGGCCAGTCTCTTTCACTTTCACTTGCTGGACTCCTGCTGCTCGAAGATCGGGTACTTCTCCATAGCTTTTTCCCAGATGCGCGCGTCCCAGAGAAAGGTCACGCACCAGCGCAGGCAGTTCATCCATCTGAAAAAAAAAATGTAAAAAGGTAAAATGAATCGTGACCATTTCCAGCTATATCATTCGTGTCCTTGTTGTTCTGTGTGTTAGCTAAAAAAAAAAAAAAAAAAGCACACACTGTTCGATCACTTTAGGAAAATAACTTTTTGACTTTAACACGTGTATATACGCAAATTGGTATCAGCAAAGCCCTCTCTCCTTAGATTCCTCTCTCCCTCCCCTTCCCACATCCCCTTCCAGTCGCTGCTTCTCCCCCAGCCCCCCTCTCTTCACACACACACACACACACACACACACACACGCACATACATACGCAAACATACACACACACACATACGCTGACGTACAGGCACACGAAATCTGCTTCATGGATTCCCTTTCACGCAGAGTGGCGCTGTGCGGTTGCTTGATAGAATCGAAGTCCACAGTGATGCCATAAGGAATGGCAATCTGGTCAGTGCGGGCGTAACGGCGGCCAATGGAGCCACTGCTGTCGTCCACCTTGTGGGACACATCACAGCGAGTCAGTTCTGCAGCTGCAACACACAAAACATCAAATCATAAAGTCGTTTTATGTAAACAAAAGTACAGAAAAAGCTGTGTTCTCTCTGCTAACGTGAGCATGGTAACTAAGGCAGAATAGTGTTAGTTCTGTTATTATTGCCAAGATGACCATACAGCCGTTCTATGCCTTCACCTATGGACAGAAAGTCCCATCTTGCAAACTAAATGAAAAATAATGATAATGCTCTCACCTGTACATCAAATAAATAACATGGTAGCTAACCACTTGACATCCTAGAAGTTAATAAAACTAGGTTCTATCACGATCGCCAGCCATTCTGTTTCATTGTTGCCCTCAAGAATTTTGTGTTTTTTTTTTAAAAATGAACACACAAAACATTCGACTGCAACAAAAATACTTAAAAAGCCACATGAGCAAAAAGTGCACAACAATGATTGCCATGGCCAGTGTGTACAGCCTCGCTGTCTAGTAAACAGACTGTACCCCCAAAAAAACACTGGCTGTTATTAGCTGTAACCTATAAAGACTTTGTAAAACAAAGACAGGAGAATGAGCCACAAAGGCTGAAAAACAAAAGGGGGAAAAAAATATACCACAAATACACACAAAAAGAAGACAAAAAAAAAGAGGCAAAGTTAAGGACTGATCAAAACAAAACAAAACGAAAAAAAAAACACCCACCTACCAAGAAATACAAATGAAACAATAGAATTACTGTCTTCTTCAAAGTGTCTGCTAGTGTTACAGGTCAGGTGGAGTCGTTTTTTTTTCAAAATGGATCACCAGACAGTAGACTACTTCATTTTCTGTATCCTCTCACTTGCATTATTCCCATTCTGTTGCTTGTCATAATAGATGAGGTCTGCCTTATTTAGTTGTCTACTGGATATAGGCTTTGTTGTATTCATATCCTGCCACAGCCATAGTGTCCATACATGTGCGAACAGTGAACACCTGAGCCTGAATCCACCAACACCACAGAGGCACTGACATCATGCTGAGAGCTATAACAATGTTTATGTCATGAGGATTGATAAGGATGATTAAACTGATGCGGCATGGAGCTATTCAGATTTAAAACTACGTGACAGGGCTGTATTCCAAGCTTCATAATACATCCTGGCATTGTACTTTCAAGACACAGACAGTTGTACAGATACAGGCAGTACTGATAGGATTATTTAAACAAGGCAAATCTGTACAGCGTGATCCACATTTTCCAGCTTCTGCATTGTAGGAGTTGGCTGCAGGCGAAAAAAGCACAAAAAAACATGCCTCTGTACAGATGGTAACACCCACAATAATCCAACTGCCTGCCTTTGACAAAAACAGCTGTGCAAAAGAGACTGGCTTTGTGGGACTTGGTATTTTACTATCTAAAGTTGATTAATATTCTGCAAGATATTGGTTCATACAGTCCTATCAATCGAAATTTCCTGGACTTTTCTTCAAGAACCACAGCTTTCTCAAAATTGATGTGACAGCCAGAAACACCAAAGACCACATAATATACACACTGAAACATGTCATAAGCAAGTTCCTTGTGATAGGACTATTATAATACATAGTGCAGCTTCACAACCAACAACAAACGCGTAAATGCCATCCTTCAGGATTGCTTATTCATTGCTGGACCTTTTTCTGCCAGTTTCTTATTCTGTAAAGAAAAAAAAACCATAACACAGAGGTAATAACATAGCTGTAGGACTTTTCAAAACATCCCAAGACAAACAGTCCCATTTCCCCAGGACTTAAAAAAAAAAAAAAAGTCCAATTCTCAGGGACTTGAAGGACCAAAGGGAGGTTTCAACTTTGGTGGATCTTCGAGAACTGTACAAACCTTGTTTTCAGGTCCAGTGCGGAAGACACCGAATGTTAATAAGATCATTTAAATGACAAAAAAGACATGCTTCCTATCAGGTGGACATACCATCTGAGCAACAGTGAAAGAGAGAAACACAAAAGAAAAAGATCAGGAAAAGAGATGCCACATACACAGCTGCCTGACGAAGGGAACAAACTCTGCATTCTGGCTGAGGGGAGGACAGAACACTTGTATGGTGCAATGATCGGTGGCAGGCTCAGGTACTGAAACAAAACAAAAACTGAAGAAAGTGACATCAGTACACACAAATAAGCACTCCATCAGCTCATGTCCTTCCTAGAATAAGTCTGCATATTTCACATGACAGAATCCAGCATGAATATGATGTCAAGATTTACTTTTTTGTGTGTGTGAAAATAAACGGCCACTTACAGATATTGAATGCACAATGTCAACTGCGCATCACCTAATTCCAGCCCCCAAGAATCCAATTCCATTTTGCTTCAACTAAATGTATATCAGACCTGTTTACCCCCCTTTTCACCTCACCAGTAGATTTGGCCTCCCAAACCAGGTGATTTGCATGACAGACCAGTAGATTTCCCGCGCAACCGATATTTTCATATAAATGGAAGAAAATGTCACCTAGAGTACAAGTATAAGAGAGATCCAATGAGAGTCCATACCTGAGGCTATCTGGCTGTCATGATACATGTACTTCTGCGCTTGTAACAGCTTCTCAGCTGTCGCCAGCGGCACGTTGCACTCGGCGATCACACGGCACCAGGTTGCCTCAGCTCAAATTACATCCAACTCCAGCGTGTTCTTCTTCTCGGTCTCAGCTGGAGTGGCTGCCTTGAAAAATCGAGTGATGCGCTCTCCATCGGAACACAATGCATTTGCTTGGTGAGCTTCGGTTTCCATGTGCCGTTTGATGTCATTCTGACCGCCATGGCCTATTTTGAAGTGAAGGTTGCACTTGCGGCAAAATGCAAAATCGCTGCCCCTTGGAGATGAAGCTATGCCAATGAAGTCCTTTGAATAGGATGGCTTGAATTTTCTGCATTACTTCTTCTTTTTGGCTGGTTTGGACGCATCTGCGGCAGTTTGATCATTTTCACTATCGGTTTCGTGAATCCACACATTCTTCGCTTCCATGATGAACAGCGTGAACAGCAAACTGGGCCCTTAAGACAAAGAAAAACTTTCGCGCCTTTTTAGGCCTAGCATTAATTAGCAGAAACGGCCTTGTTCAGTTACAGCGCTGCCCGGCGCGAGTGCGTGTTCAGTCTATACTACTGAGTATAGTGCCCTGCTTAAGCGGCGGCAAGTATGTTGGATACTGTACCCCAGCTTCAAAATCGAAAAGGCCTTGTTCAGTTAAGTGCGCTGCCCGCGGGGGCTGTACTTATCAGTCACGCGTTTAGCCTAGTGCCGTTGCATAAGCGGGCGGCCAGTCTGTAGGGAACGATACCCCTGCTACAACTTCGAGATGGCGTTTTTTTTTTTTTTTTTTACTTCTGTCGGCGAAGACCAGAAGAAAGCGAAATCGAGAGCGGGAGATCAACACTATCAACGGGAGACCGGGAGAACACACACGTACTGACGGGAGAATCTCCCGCTGGGAGCGGGAAGTAAACAGGTCTGGTATATCAATCTTGATCTGAACAAGAGAAAACACAAGTTAACAAAACATCAAACTCGTTTGAAATTTTTCAAAGACACAGGAGAACAATTTTTTTTTTTTAATTGTATCAGAAACAAAAAAACAAAACATTATTTCAAATCTTAACTAATTTCTGTGAAAATTCTTTACATGGGGCAAATGAAAATTCACTCCTTAACTTCTGTAAAATTGGATGATTCCACTGATAATCATGATGTTATTCATACCTTTTTGTTCCTTTCCCTATAAAAAAAAAATCCATTCACTGATATTTTGACATTTATCATCTCAGAACTCAGCACGGGACATATCGCTAGAAAGACTCGTAATCATTTCAACCTCATTTAACACCCAAGATGGAATCAAGGCAGAAGACGAACGTAAGTGCAGAGAGAGAAGAAGGGGCAGGAAGACACATCTAAGACCAGATGGAAAGGGATGGAGGAAGAAGACAGACAGTCATGTAGATGTGGAGATAGGGAAAGAACACATATGATGGAAAGAGAAGGGGAGGTTGAATGTAGGTGCAGACGAAGAACGAAGGGGAAGATGACACATGTTAGACAAGATGGATACGTGAGTGAGGAAAAAGACACTTGTAAACATAGAAGAAGAGGGAAGAAGACAGACATGTATAAGACATGTACTAAGATGGACTAGGAATCAGGAAGAAGACACATATAAGTGTAAGTGAAAAAGAAAGGAAAAGAAGACATGTATAAGACAAGATGGAGAGGGGAAGGGTAAGAAGACACATGTAAGACAAGATGGAGAGGGAAGGCGAAGAAGACATATATAAAGACAAGATGGGAAAGAAAGGAAAAAAAGAAGACACATGTAAGACAAGACGGACAGGGAAAGAAGACACACATATGGAAGAGGGAAGGGGAAATACACATGTAAAACAAGATGGACAGGGAAAGAAGACAGAAAGAAGACACAAGAAGACAAGATGGACAGGGAAAGAAGACACATAAGACAAGATGGACAGGGAAAGAAGACAAGACAACATAAGACAAGATGGACAGGGAAAGAAGACAGACACACATAAGACAAGATGGACAGGGAAAGAAGACACAAGTAAGACAAGATGGACAGGGAAAGAAGACACATAAGACAAGATGGACAGGGAAGAAGACACATAAGACAAGATGGACAGGGAAAGACACAGAAGACACATGGACAGGGAAAGAAGACAAAGACAAGATGGACAGGGAAAGAAGAGACACATAAGACAAGATGGACAGGGAAAGAAGACGCATAAGACAAGATGGACAGGGAAAGAAGACGCATATAAGACAGGATGGATAGGGAAAGATGACACATATAAGACAACATGGTGCCGGGCCGGGAAAAAAAGATTATACACAGAGCAACACATGGTGGTCTTAACAATGGCAGACAGGTTGTGGGAAACAAAGAAACGTTGACACACCATTGTTCACCTATTCCTGCAACATGTATGCTGGGAACAAATGAGAATGCAGGAGTTTCTTAAATACATGCCCATCAACATCATCATCATGCACTGATATAAAGACTGTTAAGTTTCAGTTTTCTCCACTTACGGTTCTTTGTTCATCCCCCTCTCTAGTTCTGAAGTTGTGTTCGAAGATGGCGTACATGATACGCCCTACCCCAAAGGACGGCTCAATGACTGATGGCACGAATTCCTCCACTGTAACATGAACAGTGAGAGAATGTAAACCAAACCTAGTCAGAGATTATCATATCATACATGTGCCACTCAAGTTTGCTTAAATTACAAAGTGAATGCACTAACTCGACATCTTTTTGTTAGAACTGTATCATTTCTTATACGATTTGTTTTCTTAAATGTACACGCCAGATGATATACTAAGTTAACTATATAGTTAAGTTTAATCTTTTCACTATTTTTTCATCCTAATTCACCCATTTGACATACTCAACTCCACTACTGATCCACACTATTCTGCCCCTCTTGACTCACCGTACATGGTGTTCCCACACACAGGGTACTTGGGGGGCCTCGAGTGTCATGACACCCTGTTTGAGAACAGCAGAGTTTCCCAAAGTGCTGCATTTGTGAATCCAGTTCAACATGCCTTTGAATTTAAAGAGTAATTTTGATGACATGTTCCGTCAAAACCATTAAAGCAAACCAGCACTGTACTAGTAGCTGACAAAACGCGGAACACACGTAACAACCTAAATAGTTCCTCGTTTCAGCCATGGCTATCAACTCGCAACTTAGCCTGAACTTATCCATGAGGGCTTCCCCGAAGTTGGAGTATGGCTGCCTTAAGACTGGGATGAAAAGCTGTCATACACACAAAACTCCACTCCCTTTGTAGGGTAATTGGGATTAATCCTTGCCTGTCTATACAGGGAGTGTCTGCAGGAGTATCAGCCTGTGTATGCGGAAAAAAAAAAAAAAAAAATCCTTGAGGGAATGATAGGAAGCTAGAAAATCCCAACCATCCCTCGGCATGAGTTGCTTTGATTTGATGATTTGAGTTTGAATGATTGGATTTTTTGAAAGACAGTGCAGCCCTCTGGGTGCACTGCAGTCAAGAGACGTTTCACTTTACAGTAAGCACATGGGAGAGTGCGTTACGTGTGCAGCAGGGGATTAGTCAGTGCTCCCTTCAGTGTGTCAGCACAGTGAAAAAAGTAAACCTTCTGAAGGGTACGTACAGTCTAAATGGTTTGGAAAACTTTGAAGAAACTGAAATACCATTTTTTAAAGCCTTAAATGGTCTGTGCACACGGACTTGGGTTTGTCTTCAGTATATACTGAGCATGGGAATTTAGTCCAATAGTCTTAGAGTTTTGTGAAAAGTTTGTAGATTTCCTGCTCTTTCTGTAAGTACCCAACTGGTTCTAACTACCAATTTTTTTTTGTGTGCAACATTTCAGTAAGTATCAGCTTTGACATGGGAAAACATCAAAAGAGAAGTTGAAGTTGGTTTACCTTTTATTTTTGAAATTGCCCTGAAAATAAATTTCCCATCTAAACCATACCAAACTGTATAGAAATTCTGGAAGTGGATTTAGTTTGCGGTGAACAAGTTTGTTGTCATGTTGATCATGTTTAGAACTGAACATTGTGGTAATTTACTCCATTTCAGTGATACAGATTCCATCAGTACTCATGAAGCTTGCCCATCGTTGCCACTGAAATTTGAATGATAGCAAGTACACCTGTGCAGTCTACATGGCTTTCTGAGCCATTGTAATCTATTTATCGGGCACTTGGGGTGCTAAATTGTCCACAGTCCAGTTGAATGGACAGTTACCTATCACTGTCTCTCATTGTCTCACTCAACACGAGCTCCAAAACAAATGTGTCAGGGGGGGGTCTTACTGCAAAGGATAGTCAACTGAAAGTGACAACGTTTGGGCGATGAGAAAGATTTATTTGAAGATGTTCCTGATCAAGCTAATACGCCCACATCAATCTTTAAAAGTGTGTGTGCATAAACCACCTGTGAGAGTGTATGCTTGTATGCTTATCTTTGTGTAAGTTTGTGTGTAGGTCAGTGCACCATTTGGGGGAACACTGATATTTTTATTTTTGCGTGTTTTGGTTACTTGATCTATCCATGGGTCGTCACATTACGAAATCATGAAGAGTTTGCCTGTCTGAAGGTACTTGCTATCTTCCTTTCACACATGCCAAAACTGTTCACAAAATTAATCATGCATGCACTACATAAATAAAAACAGCTACAAAGCAGGGGTTTTAGCACAGCCTGCTGTTTGCAGTATGAGGGAGGAGAAAGGGAAGTGCCACGCAGAGGCCATACGCAGGTATAATCTTAAGATCTGACATATGTATTTACTCATTAAAAGTCTGGCAAATATGCTGACATATTGCCGGTTTGGCAGACACGTTTACCTACCTAAAAAAAAAAAAAAAAATTAACGAAAAAAAAGAACTGGCAAATATGCTGACATATTGCCGGTTTGGCAGACACGTTTACCTAAAAAAAAAAAAAAAAAAAAAATTAACGAAAAAAAAGAACTCGCAAATATGTTGTCCTACAAATAATATTATCTGTTAAAGTTGTAAGTATGTAGATCTATCAGAATATTAAAGAAGTCCTTTGTATGACATACAAGAGTTACAGCAGGTGGCAACAAAATGCCATGCACTAAGAAATAGTGGCACAGAAAAGGTATCACAGAACTGCCAAGTTCTCACTCTGTCACAACCCCCCCCCCCCCCCCCCCCCCCCCCCCCCCCCCCCCCCCTCCTCACTGTTAAACAAAAACTCACCATACATAGTCTTCTGCTGACGTCTGACTTGTATCATTTCTTTCTTTATGTTGAAACTCTTCCCATTCACTTGGATCTCCGCTTCCCTATTAAAGCAAAACAAAACAGCTCATCTGTCTGCACTGAATTCATTTGTCAAACACCTTTACAAAAGAGAGAAAATCTAAAAAGCAATTAACATAACAGTGCGTAAACCAAACTCCTGACTTTCCTCCTCTCACTCACAGCTTAAAAACATGCTGAACTATCAAAATTCAAGTTCCTATGTTTGTTCTGTGAGCCTCTTATTCATATGTGGTACCCTTGTCGGGCCTGGGCAGCACTGAGCAGGAGTTATGTCTCTTTGATTGTTTTACAATGGGAGCTAAAGTGGTACTTGTTTATCACTTACAGGTTTAATTCTCTGATTACTTTGACATAAACCCCTCAAAAATAACTTTCACAACCCTTCAAACTACAGAGGAATCAGAGAAGCCAGCTTCTTGTGGATGGGGAGACAATCACAGTCCTTGGAGCCTGGAACTGCAGAATCTGGTGTGTCTTGGCATTACAGTCCACCAAACAAAACATTCAAGATATGCTTACCTGTCAAAACATTTGGACATACTCCCTTCTCTCCACTTTGTCGGGAAAAGGTGCGAACACTGAGCAACTTCTACCTTGGCACAATGCTGTTGAACTCACTATGGGCAATCACTCTGACTGGCTTGGTTGGGAAATTGAAGCGAGATTAGCTCCCTGCTCTCCCAATTTTTTTCTTCTTTTTTTTTTTTATCTTTTGAGCATCCTGATAATACGGTAATGTTTTATGCCAAGTGGGGATAAAAGCATTTGTTTGAACGGCTAAACATATCGTAAAACTACTTTTAGAAGTAAAATTACTTTCTGCAGCATCAAACAGATTACATTAAGAATCAATCTAAATGCTTTTTTCCTTTCATTTTTATGTTGAAAAGGTATCAACATTTATTTCAGTTTAGAAACGAATAAAGCTTTAAAAGTCTGGAATTCTGTTGGTAGTGATGAAATACATCAATTCATTCTGACATCATTTCACTTTTACATAGGACTTGGGCATGTAAGCAGTGAAAATGAATTAACATCATCATCATCCATCAGGGTTTGTTCTGTTCCCTTCCCTAATTTGCTGTAACCTATCTAGAAAATGGAATAAAACCCAAATGAGAAAACTAGCGTTCAGTGAATGTGAAGTCTGCTTGCTGTTGAAAATCTACCTGTTTGGAGTACACTATCGTAAGCATCTCTAAACTGAAAATTCGGAAACTGCTCTTTTTTTACTACCAAAATGTTAAAGCCGACGTTCAGTGTTGCTAAACATTTCCCCCGAGTTGATGCCTCTTCCTTGACTATATCACAGGAATTATTTAAGCTACACGCAGGTTCACACTGTATTTAATAATAATAATAATAATAAAGTTAATTTATATAGCGCCTCTTCTCTGAAAAAAAACGCTTTACATAATCAACACACACACACACAAACGCCGGCACGCAGGAACACGCACACATGCAAGCTCACGCACGACCACACCTCCACGTTCACAGACACACACATGCACGGATTCATATCAACACAGCATGCATGCACAAGCAACACAACCACCAGGCACTCACACGTGCAAGCAAATACCCACTCAGGCACTCGAGAGGTGGATTGGGAAGTGAGGTTGTGGGGTGGGGGGAGGTTACGACCAATTAAAGAAATTGTGTTTTAACAGCAGATTTGAAAGAAGAGGGTGAAGGTAGGTGTCTGACACTGATGGGAAGTGTATTCCAGACAGTTGGTCCTTGGAAGGAGAGAGAGAACGTTGACCAAAAGATTTTATTTCGACAGAAGAATGCGCAAGAGGCAGCTATCAGCAGAGGAATGAAGCTGACGGGATGGGGTGTAGATGTGGAGGATCTGACCTTAGGAGGTTCGATAATTTTATCCGGATTTGCAGCTATCAGCAGAGGAATGAAGCTGACGGGATGGGGTGTAGATGTGGAGGATCTGACCTTAGGAGGTTTGATAATTTTATCCGGATTTTGTCACGCCCCTCAGCCAACCTGGGGTGTCCTGCATGTAGAAATTTTTCTCTACACAAAAGGATGAATTGCAAGAAGAGCTTCTATCCAACCTTCCCACATGCTGTCCCACATCACGACAGACAAGCTGGCTCCGCGCCACTTTCTCCAACAGACCAGTCTATCGTTCTCACTCTTTCTCCGACAAGCTGTTCTCCAGCTCGGTGACCGCCTCAGCGTTCAGCTTGGCCAGGTGCTCAGTGATGACTTTGGCATCCTGCTTGAAGGCCTTGCCCAGGACGCTCTTCTGGGGAAGACACTCCACCACGTCCACGGTGCGGTGGTGACATCGTTAAGGATCAATGTCGGCCAGTCAATACTGGGTACCAGGCTTTCCTCTGGTCTGGGAACTTTCCAAGACTACTGTATGCTGATGGTGTGTGTGTGTGTGCGTGTGCGTGTGCGTGTGTGTGTGTGTGCGCGCGTGCCCATGGGTGAAATGTGTGCCATATTGTTTC
Source organism: Conus betulinus (assembly GCA_016801955.1). NCBI lineage: Eukaryota > Metazoa > Mollusca > Gastropoda > Neogastropoda > Conidae > Conus > Conus betulinus. The sequence goes on along the minus strand of JADBJO010004759.1, from coordinate 46,470 downwards.
CACTAGCCCTCACTCTTATCATGGCCCTGACATGCAGCCTGAAATATCAGTCCAATTGATTTTCTCAAAAGGGCCACTCACTGTGGCACTTCTGATGAGGATAGACTAAAATGCAATTTCCATCTTACCTACTAAGTACAGTTCAGTGCATTAGGTTTCTCCCACAACTCAGGCATATATAGACTAAAAAAATGCAATTTCCATGTTACCTACTAAGTACAGTTGAATGCATTAGGTCTCCCCCAACAACTCAGGTATGAGGGGATAAAAAAAAATCTAATCGATTGCAACGCTGAATAGCTGGCCACTTTCAGTCTTTGTCATCTTGTGACTATACAGCAGAACTGTGATGGAAATATCAGAATAATCTGACAAAATATGTTAGTTGCAAAGTGAGTCAACTGCAGTTTGAAATAAATCTGAAAAAGTTTTCAAAATACATCCGCCAAACATGAACAAATGAATCACAAGTTGAAACACCTTGTGTCTTGTGATTTGTTTGTTCACGTCTGGCGGATGTATTACTTGAACTTTTTGAGATCTGACAAAATATGGGCTGAGTAACAATGACAATGACCAACCACCTTGAAATCATTTTCTGTAAAAAATGTGTAACACACAGATGTTTTATCACCTGCTTGCAATGTGAAACAGATCATTCTGTGTACTAAAGAAACATCAAGGCATGGAGTCAAGGATATAGGTTCAGGCAGTTTGCGCTCTGCCACCAGCCTGACATTGGTGGTGTTGGTGTGCTGCGTCAGATCGAAGCAGGACCGGTCAGCACAACCAACACATTCAATCCATCCCTGAAACAGGATGAACGCCAGCATAAACACACACACTGACAGGACTCTCAAGTTCCACACACATCCTGAATGATGAGAGAGAGAGAGAGAGAGAGAGAGAGAGAGAGAGAGAGTGTGTGTGTGTGTGTGTGTGTGTGTGTGTGTGTGTGTGTGTGTGTGTTGTATGTGTATGCATATGTGTGTATGTGGTGTGTGTGTGTGTGTGTGTTGTTTGTGTGTGTGTGTGTGTGTGTGTGTGTGTACATGTATGCAAAAGAGCATGTGCATGTGTCTGGTTGAATTTTTAATATTTCATGATGAGCATCAGTGAGTCCAACTTCTTATAAAACTCTTCCGACAATGAAAAAAAATATGGGAAGTCATAAACATTCCCACAAAGGGAAAATTTCCTCTCAATAGCATCCTATTTCCAAGGACATGTATCTTCAATGAGAAATTAAACAAACGCTTTGACGTGTAATGCATTACTATATTTTCTGTCTTTAAAGATGAAAAAAAAACAACACACAACAAAGCCCATGAGACCCATTTCATTTCAGAGATTAAGCGTGGGTGATCAGTTCAGCTGCCAAGCTATTGGCAGTCTATGTCCAACTCACTACTGACATTTGGTTATCCCAAATCATCAAAAATATAATTTGAATTTCAACAGTTTAGAAAAAAAAAAATTGTTGAGCATCACAACTGACATGTAAAACTGGATAACGGACACTATCAGCCATGTGTCCCCAAGATTCTTACGCTGTTAAATCATCATATATTGTAGCCTCTCAAGAAAGAAGACACCCCTTCCCTCCTCTTTATTTGATTTCAAATGACTTCAGAATACAGTCTCAAAATATTCTTTGATGGCTTTTCATTTTACATGAACTTCCAGTTTATGACCTGACATAATTTTCTAACACACCCTCTGAATTTGAACTTGTAACAATTCCAAGAAATGTTGGTAATTCCAAACTAGATAAATTCCAAACATGCCTAAAACATCCAGCATTATAATCTTACTCTGCAACAATAAGCAGACCAACATAAAGTAGCAAGCAAGTTCTATGCCAAGTCTCTCGAAGTCTATACATTTTCTGACACTTTGAAACTTCATACCAACTCTCTGAACATTCCCCTTCATTAACCCTCTTGACAAGCGAGCGCCCGCTAGCGCCCGGCCGGAAATCACACAGCCAAAAGGCTGAGCGCCCGCCAGCGCCCGGTAAAACACGTGGCAATAATGGGCACAGCCATGTTTCTCGTAAAAAAGGAAGTCTCGCAAGAACGTGACTTCCTTCTTCCTGTAGCCATTTACTTCCGTTTGCAAAAAACCGCGAGTCGATACGTGCCGTGGTTCTCAAGTTACGAATTTTTTTAAAGTTTTGAGGTCGAAATGCCGTTTTTCACCCGTGGCTAACCTTGATTTCTGCCGTTCTATAATGATATTTAGTGATGGAGATACTGTGTTTTGTAGGATTTACGGCATAAGACTTAGTGAAAGTGCTGGGTAATGAAGCTTAGAGTGACCTAGATTTCGACTGGGATGAAGTTCCAGGTATGATGAACAACAATTCGGAAGAAAGTTCTGAAGATTTTTTTTTTTTCCCCCGAGTAAATGGCTCATGTGACATTCTTCAAACTTACGATCTAGCAACATATATATTCGTAGGAATTTAAAAATTATTTTCATTTCGTTATTTCCTTTCCTCTCTTTTAATTAATTTTTTAACTGGGTAACCATGTTCAAATTACGGAGTTACTTACCTTGCCGACGGTTTTCGGTGTAACTAAGCTCAGATAAGTGCATACTGAAGAGGGTTAATAGCACAGTAAAGACATCCATTTTGAACGCTCCAAGACTGAAGAATGAGCTCTGCATTCCTACCCCCCAGTCAGGCCTGTCTCAATGTTACTCACATATGAGGTCTTGCACTCTGCGTCCCAACAGTCACATGCATAGTGAGCCATTTCATTGGACAGATGCTGGCGGAACCGGAGCCGTTTGGGATCCACACCCACTTTGGTCAGGAACAAATATATCCGGGCCATGAAACCTAGCGTTTCGTTGGCTATCAGTTTCTGAAAGAAAACCAAAGAAAGTCTGTCATGTTCAGTATGTCAGAATTTTCCCTAGCGTTTCGTTGGCTATCCGTTTCTGAAAGAAAACCAAAGAAAGTATGCCATGTTCAGTATGTCAGAATTTTCCCCAAAGTTGGAGTACGGGTGCCTTAATGGTGGGATAAAAAACCGGTCATACACACAAAGCTCCACTCCCTCAGTCAGACAGATGGGATTAATCCTTGCCTGTCTATACAAGGAGTTTCCACTGGAGAATCAGCCTGCATACACAGAGAAGTATGTCAGCAGTTAAGCCTCTTCTTCCGTACTATTAGGTCTACAGTCTAAAAACACTATTTTTTTTTTCCAAAAGCGAATGCACAGGTGTATGCACATACATCACATTTAAACACACTCTTGCTCTTCCTGTCAGATTATCTTTTTTCCTCCCTGCCCATACACCTGCTGAAATTCTGTCTATCTCTGCTCATGTGTTTTGTGTAAACAAGCAGCTGACTAAAGAGAACTCAGCACATGTGAAGCCTGACCTCTTTCACGGCCTCCCCGACTTTCCTCCTCTCTGGTCCCTTGCCGTCCATCTGGTTGCACCCAGAGTACAAGTTCAGTTCAATGTCGGCCAAAGCGGCGAACTTGGGATGGTCCTTCTTGTCAGGGTCACAGAAATGCTCGATTTCTGCCATGGTGAACTCTCTGGAAACAGATTAGCATGAAGATCAGGCTTGACAAGTTTTGTAACACCAACTGGAATAACCAGACAGGATGTGTTTTGTAACACACAGATAGGTATGAAGATCAAACGGAATATTTCCTTGTAACAGACAGAATGGTACGATCAGGCAGGACATGTTCTAAAACACACGCAGATTGGTATGAAGATCAAACAGGATATTCTCTTTTGTAACACACAGAATGGTATGATCAGACATATCTTGTAACACACACATACATATGAAGATCAAACAGGTAACACACAGAATGGTACGATGATGTTTTCTAGCATAAAGATAGATATGAAGATCAAACAGGATCTTTTTTTTCGTAACACACAGAATGGGTATGATCAGACATGTTTTGTAACACACAGATACATATGAAGATTAAACAGGATATTTTTGGTAACACACACAATGGTATGATCAGACATGACATGTTTGGAAGCACACAGGTTGCTATGAAGGTCGGACAGGACACATTTTAAAACACAGATTGGTATGAAGATGGGATATTTTTTTTTGTGACACTGACAGCGATAAAGATCAGACAGGACATTTTTTGTAGGACACTTTGGTATGAAGATGAGACAGGACCGGTTCCGTAATGCATGAACTGGTATGCAGATCAAATAGGACATTTCTGACAGCACAAAGATTGATGCAACAATCAGACAGGATTGATTTTGTAACATAGTTTGGTTTGATGATCAGAGAGGATTTATTCTGTGATTCAGAGACGGGTATAGCAATCACAGAGGCCATGTTCCATGACAGCACTTTTGTGAATAATAAAGGAAAGAAGTGTCCTGGAGAATGACTTTGATATGAGGATACCAAAGCAGATCTGACGCATCCAGTTATCTATTGTAATTCTAGTTCATCTTCTCCAACGACACGAATCCACCTCTACATCCGCATACAGCTACAAGGAAAACATCAAACAGTACTGGTTTGTATTCTGCTATTGTTTCACCCCCATGCTCACAACAACAAACAAACCAATCAAAAACTATGTAAAGCCTTTGCGTTAAAACAGCGAAACAACACAAAAAAAAACATAACACAAGAAAGAACTAAAATGACTTGTCTTTTGGAAAAAACCCATATGCCCATGAAACAATTGTACATACACATTAAGGAAACACTGTAAACTCTTAGAACAAATCTGCCGACAAACACCACCATCATAACAGACTCTCCCACCATCGCCACTCCCACCCCTAACCCGTCCTCCAGGGTGTACCTGACTCTGATCAGCCCGGAGCGCGGCGAGATTTCGTTACGGAAAGCGTTGCCAATCTGCGCCCCAGCAAAGGGTAATCTCCCTTGGTTAAACTCCAACAGTCGCTTGAAGTTCACAAAAATGCCCTGTGCAGTCTCTGGTCGCAGATACCTACAATGTTAATGAATGAAAGAAATACGTCAATGTCACAAAGAAATACTATGAATGCTTACACGAATCAAGAGCAACAAAGCTGCTCGCATGTTTCTTATGAATGTGAACAGGCAGAGGAGAGAGAAAAAAGAGCGACATGAGGATACAGGGCATGAGCCAGAGCTTGCTAAAAACAGAAGAAACATCTTTCTTGTCTACAATGCTGACTTTTATTTCCCTCCAGATTTGTTCAACATTCTGCACAAACACACACACACACACACACACACACACACACACACACACACACACACACACTTATTCTCTGGCTGTAGCCTCAACAGTTTCAAGCCTTTGACATCTCTCCAAGAAGTACATAACAGGAAATGAACCCAATACTTCCTTACTACTAAACCTGTCCCTTCTTTCCCAATGCAACAGAGAGAGAAAAAAAAAAAATAAAAAAAACAAAAGTAAGCTAAAACGACTACGACAACTTTGGAAAGTTTTCATATTTAAAAGCCTGCTCTCCATCTGATAATTCAGTGGAGCTGTTGTGATATCACTTTGACTCAGATGCCTACACTTACATCCCATTCTCCGTCCCTCCGTTCCACTGGTATCATCTTGATGTTAACAATCACACAATGGCTGTTTACCTCCACTTCGAAAAAAAAAAAAAAAACGTAAATAAAATGAGACTGTAGCTTATGAGATCACATGACTTGATACAAGCTCTTGAACAAGAGCAAGACAGCACGACAAATACAATCCTAGCATACATGCAATGAAACAAACAAGAATAATCTACCCTTTAAGCTGTCCAGTGGGTCCGATGGGCGTGGCGAACATGAGGTTGAACTCAATGGGCTCACTGATGTCGTTGTTTGTGACAGGGGATTTCATGTTGTATTTCTTCAAGGTATCCCTCATGTCATCTTTACTCATGCCATCAATCTGAAAAATCAGAGGGACAGGGGGGTGGGGGGGGGGGAGGGTGTTTACAGATTTTTCATTTTAGAAAACAGTAAGACCCTGCAAAAGCAAGCATAAAGTGACAAAGAAATTATAAACTACAGTTGCTACAGACAAGAGAATCTTGCAATTGCACAGTTGCTTTGACTGAAAATTTTTCTTTTTTTTTTTTGAAAAAAAGGGGGGGGGGGGGGGGGGGGGGGGGGTGGGGGGGGGGGGGGGGGGTCCAAAAAATCTCATGAAGAACATAATTACAGTTACATTCCTGGACAAAAAAAAATGCATGGGTAAATAAACTCACTGATAATCATTTCTATCATTTACCAGTCAAATAGGACTATTCCACTTTAGATGATGCAACCCCTAAATTCATGCTGACCTGTTTTACATGACCTTTCATTTCATTAAAATGAATCACACCCTAATGTACCATCTGAATATTCACAACTACTAGCACATTTTAAATGTTGGTCACATGCTAAATTTCTATGCACACACACGCACAGATCTATGAACATATATGCAAACACACACAACAGATTTATGAACATACATGAGCGTGAGCACACACACACACACACAACACACACACACACACACACACACTTATCACTTTCAGTCAAATTCACACACACATACAGGAACACACACACAAGTGCTCTAAATGTGTGCACACACACACACACACACACACACACACACACACACACACACACACACACACATGTACACACACAAACCACCACCACCACCAAACACCACACACCACACAAGTAATACACCATTTTACTTCACGTTAACAGTCAAACATCTGCAGTGCTTACCAGTGGCATCAGTGCACTGATTTCAGTCTTCACTTCGTCAGCTACTTTCTTGTCCGACAGCATTTTCTCAAAGGTGGCTGGGAGACACACACACACACACACACACACACAACTTCAAATTTCACAAACACAACGTAACTGCAGTAAGGACTTGTATCTTTTCAATCCATTTTGCTGATGAATTCTGTCATAAGTTTAAAACATTTTATGTGCCATCTACATGCTGTGGCATCTGCCTGTTATTTGAACTGATTTCCTGGCTCATCTGCCTGTGATTCAAACTGCTTCCCTGGCCACTCCAACCTCAACACTACGGTCACCAGCAATTCAAACATTCTTCCATTTCAATCAACGCCTCAAAGTATACTATCTGACAATTTTTAAAACATATGAAATCAAAATGTGAACAACATCTTCAGACACGCTACTTTCAGGTCATATAATCTATCATCCAGCCAACCATAGACATGATGGGGGCCACATGCCACCACAAACTTAAGAATGAGCTATGTACTAATCAACACCCGTAGACTGTAATTCAGAATGAGCTATGTACAAATTAACATGCAAAGACTGTAATTCAGAATGAGCTATGTACAAATTATTGAGCAGACTGTAATTCAGAATGAGCTATGTACAAATTTTTGAGCAGACTGTATTTCAGAATGAGCTATGTACAAATTATTGAGCAGACTGTAATTCAGAATGAGCTATGTACAAATTAACACCTATAAGACTGTTATTCAGAATGAGCTACATACAAATTAACATATCAGACGGTTATTCAGAATGAGCTATGTACAAATTTAACATATCAAGACTGTTATTCAGAATGAGCTATGTACAAACTAACATGCACAGACTGAAATTCACCACCAAGCCACATCCTGAAACTTAAGACTTACAACAAAACCTGTTACCAACCACATTTGAGTCCGATCAAATGAAAGCTACTGATTTCATTTAAATATTAAAAACTGTATGAATTATTTCATCTTGGAATGAGGTCTTCATGAAATCTATAAAAACATTTGTGCCTGTTGTTATAACTCGGTATGATTTTTAATGCCAACTGGTTTATGACGTGGTATGGACAATGATTTTTAAAAAAAAAAAAAAGAAAGATAAAAAAAAAGAAAAAAGAATGGAAAAAATCGACAGCGAGCAGCGAAGCGAAAGAGGGCGGCTATGAAGTTCACCTTCGATGAGATGGTCCGCTCTGAAGCACTCTCCGTTCTTGAGGTCCTTCACCATGTAGTCCTGAAACCTGTCCACATGGCCTGAGGCCCTGCACACATCATCAGCACATCATCACCGTCAGCAGCACTTCCAGTCAGTCGGTCCTCTACTCAGTCATCCTCATCCTCACTGTCAGCAGCACTCTGAGTCTGTCAGTCTCTCCTCTAGCCAGTAATTTACATTCCATCATCGCTGTCATTCACTCGCTGGGACAGCACTTGGTTCACCACTGTCAGCTGCTCTCTGGGACAGCACTCCGTTTGTCTGTCCTCGATCTAATCACCTACAGCCCATCATCATGTCTGCAGCTGTCTGGGACAGCAGTGAGTCTGTCCTCTACGCAGTAATCTGCATTCCATCATCACTGTCTGCAGCTGTCTGGGACAGCACTCAGTCAGTCTATCCTCTACCAAGTAATCTATATCATATCATCGCTGTCTGCATCTGTCCGGGACAGCAGTCAGTCAGTCTATCCTCTACCAAGTAATCTATATCCTATCATTGCTGTCTGGATCTGTCTGGGACAGCACTCAGTCAGTCTATCCTCTACCCAGTCATCTATATCCCATCATCGCTGTCTGCAGCTGTCTGGAACACCACAGAGTCTGTCTGTCCTCTAGCCAGTAATCTACTTCCCATCATTGCTGTCTGCAAATGGTTTGCACAGCACCCAGTCACGTCTTTCTTCCTTGTTTGTAACATTATGTTGGTGTCTGTAAAGTACATAAAGCTCTGTACGAAGCCAAAGCAATGGATTAATTTACATTTTTCAATATAGTTATTACAGTATTCAGTAAATTGTGAAAATGGCAATGCTACCCGAAATATCTTGCAACTAAGCAGTCCTCATCACTGATCACATTTTGTTTTAATACTGTTATTGTTATGTTAGACAGTTCTGTAATTAGTGTACTGATGGTGACATTTGACCTCTGTTTCGTTCCTCACAGACAGAGCACCCCCGCCTGGGTGCATACGTGTGTGTGTGTGTGTGTGTGTGTGTGTGTGTGTGTGTGTGTGTGTGTGTGTGTGTGTGTGTGTGCGCGCGTGTGTATGTGTGTCTGTGTGCGTGTGCACGTGTGTGTGTACATGAGTGTGTATGCATGTCTGTGTGTGCATATAAGCGAGTTTGTATATTACATGAATGCATGAGCATAATGTAAAAAAAAACAAAACTGATCTTTTCTAAACTATGAACAAAAGTTATAAAGACATGTAAAGAGCACAGACAGCAGAAAGATAACTGAGCAAATGGACAGGGTCAGAATGAAGCTCCACCAATCAGATGAGCAGGCCGTCTCACTTGAGGACGGCTTCAGGCGTGAGCATGGCGGTGTCCAGTTCCAGCATCTGCTCCTCCAGAATGAAAAAGCTGCGCCAGGCCTGCAGCAGGTTGGCCTTCATGGCGCAGCCCATGGGCCCAAAATCGTACAGGCCGTTCACACCTGCACACACAAATGGTTTGTATATTACGCTTTGATGTCGACATATCCATATCCACTGCTACTGCTAATAATGAGCACTCTTTACATCTTGCAAAACACACACACACACACACACACACACACACACACACACACACACACACACACACACACACACATGAACACACACACATGCATGCACATGCGCGCGCACACACACACGCGCGCACACACACACACACACACACACACACATGCACACACACACACACACACACATGCATACACACACACTGATTGAGTGGGGCAGCAAAAATTATCTCAGCTCGAATCATGTCCAGCATGGCAGACCCTATGGCTAATTTCATGAGCCCATGACTTAATATTACAACATCAAAGAATTAAAAAAACACTTTCAAAATTAAAAAAAAAAATTGAACCACCAAACATGTCTGGATGGTTGGTTGTTCATAGAGAAATTATATTTGACCAGAAGATCAAAATGAATGTCCAACATTTTTTTTAACCTGCACCATGCTCAATAATATTGTTAATAATACGTCTGCATACTGATAAATGTTGAATCTTGAAAATATTGAAGAACTCAAGTGTCTTACCAATCATAATGATTCTGCCCATAAGACATGTACTGTAAATGAAAGGCTTACTAACCAATACTAAAAACATGATTAAAATCATGGGACTTCTTTGTTTCTTTACTTTAACCAACACACCTGCTGAACAAAGCTTAATCATTTTTTCCTTGTTTTCAAAAACAGAACCAAAAGTACTTTGACTTACAACACTACCAGCACCAAGCTCACCTCCATAGATGGCAAATGACTGGTCATAGAAAAATTTCTGCTTGAGGAGATCTTCCATTCTGCCTCTGTCAAAGTCATCTTTGGGGGTGAGAGCCAACTCCTGGTAAAAAAAAAAGAAAAAGTTAGACATAAAAAATCTTGTGAATTAGGCCTATATGTATTGGATTTGTGGTTAACCGGCACACTCTCTCTGCCTGTATATATACTATTTTTACAAACAGGAAGCTGAGTCATCAGTGATTTAATTGATATTTACTAAAAGTGATCCAATTTGTTATGTTTTGTGAATATGAGTTAAAATTAACGATTAGTAATTTAGTGAACCGCTAAGAGAAATGTGGACAAACGAGTCACAAGACAAGTTTTGTCTTGTGACTCGTTTGTCCACGTTTCTCTTGGCGGTTCGCTAACATTTATTTAAGATTTGTTTAGATTTCCACCTGCAGCCGTCTCACTTTGCAGCCAGATTAGTAATTTAGTTTAAAAGAACCCAAATCGGTCGGGGGAAAAAAGAAGAAAAAAAAATATAAATCTGTTTACATCAATAATAAGTCATACCCCTCCTCCCTTCCTTTGATCAAAGTATCTGTCAAACACTGTTATTGTATTCATCTTCAGCACAGGCTGTTTTTTCTATTCCCTTTCCACATGCTTCAACAGGTGTAACAATTACCTTGTTAGAGCAATTGATAAACTTTTGTCTGTTAGTGAGTTATTCCCCTTTACATTATTATGCCAGGACTTTCAGGGCAACAATGGTAGATTAAAAATGATGGCAACTCATTATATGGCCTGAGCGTTATTACCCAAAATAAGTATGACTGATCGATCTTTAAATAACACGAACGCACACAAACAACAGGTATTACTGACTGGCAACCGCCTGTTTTGTTTTCCTTGTTTTAAGAGCCAATGCTAGTGAGCTTTCCCATCGGACTTCTGATTCAGAATTTCACAAGCTTCTTCTTGGATGCTATTTTACTCCCCAAGTGAAGACACATCCGCAACCAGCATCACATGACTTCTATTCGTGCAAGTTCTAGAAGCCTACAAAAAACAAAAAACAAAAAAAAAAAGTGAAATGAAACT
>JADBJO010004759.1:15000-33146 GCA_016801955.1 Conus betulinus | reverse complement strand
GACAGAAGTTAATAGTATAGTTCATACCATGATTTGGATATGCATGAAAGTGTCAAGTAGTGTGAATCTAATGGGGGTTTTTTTTTTTTTACGCTGTAAGCCTATGATATTCTATTATACCACAGTTTAAGTGTATGGAAGTGTCCACAGTTGGTATACTGTTGTATGAATTGTGGTACTTCTTTATACTCAATTTTTCCATGATTATGCATTTATTTATTCCTCGAAAACTACACATAAGCCTGCACTAAACTGGTTACAAAGTTCTGCGAAAGAGCTGAAAATGATCATTTAAAACCAACAGACGGATCTGATTTTCATGGCATTAAATACCCCTTTGTCCTACTAGTACAATGTGGGTACCTGATTTACTTCTGGGTTCTTGTTCAAGATGCTGCAAGTGTAATCCACAAATAATGTATAAAGCCCACATATCTCTCTGTGTCTCTGTCTGTCTGTGTGTCTGTCTGTCTCTCTGGTTGTGATAAAACGGCCATCGAGAGCGAGAGAGAGAGAGAGAGAGAGAGAGAAAGTGCTGATGTGTCAGAATCACGTCTACAGACTGTTCGTGCTCACTGACGCAATTCCACTCAACTCCACTAGAGCAGAAATTGTTAATCTGGAAAAAAAAAAAAAAAAAAAAAAAGTGTGAATCTAATGTTTTCTACAGATGTTGTCCCTTACCTGCTCTTTCACAGCAGTTCGAAGAGGAGCAAGTTGTGCTTCAATTTCTGGATCACACATTGCTATAGATTGTGTGCTTCTAACTTCTTTTTTGCCTTTAACTTTCTTGATCCCCAATCCGCTGTCTGTTCTGCGAGCCGTCTGGTTCCCTGTACAACAGGCCTGATGCAAGATATGGAAAATCTTCTTTCCACTATCCAAGTCACAGCCGACAGCGCCCGAAGAAGCAGCGGTTTTCATCAGAAAACTCTCGACGCCACGAAAACAGTCGCACTGTGAAAGTAATAAAGGGCCAAAGTTCAATTTTCAAACTTCCCTAGAAAACTACTCCTACTTTACAGACATTAAAAGTTATCTCCTCTCTTGTAAATATGAATGTAGTAGTAAGCATAGTCAGCGTAAAAGTTTCATGCATATCAAAATTCGTAAACTTGAGAGTAGTACAAACAAAAATCTTGTTTTTTAGGATTAATGTCTCCCTACGAACCTCATAAATGTAATGACCTCATTGTGAACCAAAATGGATGCGCCCATCTAGAGTACATGTGTTAAAAAGGCTTTCAAGTTGCAAAGTATAAAGAATAATGTGTCAGTCTCCTGTGTTTGGTCGCATGACATTCAGTAAATACTTACAAATTAGACGGAATTTATACGAAATTTTAAAACGATCAGCCAGATCTGGTGATGATGGACACCAGCTTTCGCCTTCTCGGACTGTCGTTGACTCAAGTGACCGGACTGAGAGGATCAAGCGGCGTCGTCTGGTGCTAGGAATAGAAACAAGTTGCGATGACACGGGTGCCGCTGTTGTCGATGATCGAGGAAATATTGTTGGAGATGCTCTCAACTCCCAGACCAAAACACATATTGAGTAGGAGTGCTTAAATTCATATGATGCATGTCGATGTTTCCCGTCAATGTGATTGTGGGAAAGTCACGCTAGAAAGAGAAGAGAAAAGTATATAGGCACATGAAAAAATATCTCATTGGCGACAAATCAATTCTATTTGGTACTGCAGCAAATAACTGTATATTCGGTGGTTAGCCACTTCCACACACACATTACCCATCATCCACCCACCCATTTTTTCCTGTATTTGTTATTACTTATCTGCACCAAACGTAATACTTCAGATGCTTTCCATCCAAAATTTCACAGGCCACTGCTGTTCACATTTCTGATTGAATCATCGTTTTGGCAACAAACTTTAGTCAGTTCAAGTTTACTGGAAATGATTTTTACACCAGCTTCTGTGATCAATGCTGCGGGCTTATTGGTTGTTCATTAATTTGCAACATAGATAATAATGAGATTTTAGGCCTGCACAGTCCTTTTCCCTGACTTGAGTGTGGCATGGGCTCAAACGAATAGAATGGAACCACACAATTTCATTCATTTAACAGATTTGTCTCTGAGTGTTGCTGAAATTTTTAGAGCAGCACTGCAGGTACATGTAATGTTAGGCTTTGTTCTGTTGTGGTGTTGTTGGAATAGGTCGTGTGAAAATCGTGTCATACACTTGAAGGGGAATGAAAGGCAAGAGGAAAAAATAAAATGGCTTAAGTCTCTGATCACAAGTAGTGCCTTCCTAGTTGGTAAATGATTGCAAATCAGTAATTAGTGAATAGGTAGCAATACCCAAAAAAAGGAATATGTCCTCAATGATCAATATTTGAATGATTTATCTCTTAAAGAATTAAAGAAGACTACTTCTAAACCACAGGTAAATTACAATGGGTAGCATCAAGCACTGGAACGGCTATTCCTTGGAATCAGTGGATGGCATCATTGATCACAGTCAGTAGGTGACAGGTTGAAGTCCATCAGATTCAGAATTTTATCATTGCTCTTTGTGCGATAGACTTGCACAGGGAGACTGGGACTACACAGTCATTTCTCTTCTGTTTTATGTCTAGCAAAGAGGACTGCTTAAAATTCTATGTCCAAGATCTGCAGCAATTGCTTATATCATGGGCCTGTCAGGTTGACACCGTGAACTGGGAAGGAAATGTGGAACCTGATCATGGAATCTCAGACTAAACTTGAGACTCGATACCTTATCAGTATCATCATTGTACTGTTGCATCTATTATCTTTAAAAAAAAAAAAAAAAGAAAAAAAAGAGAAATGGATGAAAATTGTCTCGACTTCTTAGATCCTTCACCCACAACTCTCAAGGTGATCTGTTAATTTCCCATCCATGTTTGGGAAATAGAGTCAGAACCAATGTTAACTCTGAGGGAAAAAATCCCCCAGTACCGAAAAATATTCATTATTCATTTTGCTATTGATTGTCACACATTGTTTTTTTTTAGTGGAAGCCATGTGTTCATGCGTCAATGATGTAATTCTTTCAAAGTAACAGATAACCAAGTGGTTTTGTTTTGCTTTCAGACTTGGAGGAATCATCCCGCCCATTGCAAGGGACTTACACAAAGAACACATTGACTCTGTGGTGACACAGGCTCTGCAGAAAGCAAATGTTTGTCTCAAGGTGGGGGGTGCTGTCTCTCTGTCTGTCTGTCTGTCTGTCTGTCTGTCTGCCTCTCTCCTCTCTCTCTCTCTCTCTCTCTCTCTCTCTCTCTCTCTCTCTCTCTCTCTCTCTCTCTCTCTCTCTCTCTCTCTCTCTCTCTCTCTCTCTCTCTCTCTCTCTCTCTCTCTCTCTCTCTCTCTCTCTCTCTCTCTCTCTCTCTCATCATCATCATCTCTCTCTTTCTCTCATTTTCTCTGTCTCTCTCTACATGACTAGAATATACTTGAACCCATGGTTCATGATAAGATACACTCAGAAACCAGACACTTTTAAAAGAAAAATGAGAGGGCATTGGGTGCCTATGCAAAAAATGTAAAACTAAGGTCTGCCTTGTTGTCCACTGTACTTCTGTATACTCTGGGTTCAAATGAAATGTAGTGCAGGAAAAAAAGTGTAAAACCTTGCTGCAAAATGATGTCAATAAATGAAGCGTTCATTTCAAAATCTTGTATATGTATTCTGTGTGTATGTGTGTGTGTGTGTGTGTGTGTGTGTGTGTGTGTGTGTGTGCGTGTGTGTGTGTGTGTGTAGAGCATTCTGACAATCACCATTTTTTTATGCTAGTTCTTTATATTTCATATGTCATGTTAAAAGCAATCGTTTAGTCATTTGTATGTGTAGGGCACTCAATTATCCTGAAAGAAAGAACTTTTTCTTGAGGACTTTATGGTTGCATATGTATGTAGATATGTAAACAGCAAAAGTTAAACATTATGGCTCCAGTAAGTGAGAGTGAGGAATTACCTGTGCTAGTAAAGACCTTCGGAGGAATTTGTTTCAGGACCTGGATGCCATTGCCGTGACGGTAAAGCCAGGCCTGGCACTGTCCCTGTTGGTGGGTCTCCAGCATGCTAAGAGTTGGTGCGGCAGTCAGGGTTCGTCATTTACTGTCAATGACATAAAAACCAAAAACAAACAAACAAAAAGTGTAGAAATTTCATGTCATTATGATATCACCAAGTTCATTATGATATCATAAACTGTTCTCAAGACTAGAAATCTTTAGATCTGTAGATGATTTGCCAGATCGTTAATTTCTTTCTGACTGTGTTGAAAATGTATACATTTAGGACTTGGTTTGTTTCTTTGCAGAGAGAACAGCTTTTCTGAACAAGGAGTGTAACTCTTGCTCCCATGATAGACACACACACAATATCAGAAGAATGCTGCTCACAGCACCAGTTCGCCTAGATCACATATTAACACAAAGCACAGAGATTAAACAAGGCGACATCCCTTTGGATAATGGCACAGTCACAGTGTGAGAGTGAAGGGCCGGAGATAAATCTGAACAATCCACATTGGTTTTTTTTTTCCCCTATGTAATGAAATGATGATAATGATTCTACTAATAACAGTGGTAATGATGATAATGAAAGTAACAATGAAAATAATTATAATGATAGTAATGATAATGAATCGACCCCAGTGGGTTAAAAAAAAAAAAGAAAAAAAAAAGATATGTGTTCAAACAAGAAAAGTTGTCTGAAACAGAAATGAATGCTCCAGCAGAGGAATGAAGAACAGGACAAAGTGCAAGATGTAAAAAAAGTAACTACTGTCATTTTCAAACCAGTTTGGCTCCGACTGTACAAACAGTTGATGGAGTAATTGATCTCAGTGGCAATGACTTTGCAGGTTGCCTCTGATCCCTGTTCATCACATGGAAGCTCATGCTTTGACAGCCAGAATGATTGACAGGTAGGTGTCTGTTCACCCAGGCTTGATCTGTCTGCTCTTTGTGTGTGTTGAGTTTTGGCTCATCTCTCTGATGTTGAAGAACTGATCTCTGGCTTCTTGGTTGATGATTTTACTTGTAAACCTAAAAGAAAAAATTACTGCACCACTGAACAAAAGAGACAGACAACTTACAAGACAAAACACGACATGTTTTGACCTCTTTGGTCTTCTTCAGGCAAGACAAACAACTCTGAAGACTGTGAAAATAAAGAACAAGCTATCATTCAGTCCTTCGAATTGGGCACAAAATCCTCAATGTCTGTCTTGCCTGAAGAAAGACCAAAGAGGTCGAAAGGTGTCCTGTTTTGTCTTGTAATTTGTTTGTCTGTTTCGTTCTGTGGTTCAGCAATTTCTCTTGTAAGTTTGTTTCACTTTCTGCATGCAGTCACCCCACTTTGAAACTGATTTTGATTGTGTTTGCTTGTCCATTATCATGTCATTTCTTTTCATTCGCTTTCTCCCCATTTGATTTTAATCTTTGTTCTGATCATGTTTGTGAAAATGGTCAAGGAGAATGGGACGGAGGAGGAAAAGAGAGGGAGACAGAGAGAAGGCTGAGAAGGGGAAGGGAAGATCAGAAATGTTTGTGGTAACTCCTGTGTTTATTGAATGTGTACCTTTGTTCACCCAGCTAGTGTATGTGTGTTTGTGTGCATGTGCACATGTGTGAACATGTGTGTGTGTATGCATGTGTGTTTGTGTATGTGTATGTATGAATGGGTGCATGCATTTGTGAGTGTGTATGTGTGTGTGTGTGTGTACATGTGTGCGTGCATGTGTGTGTGCGTGCGTGTGTGTGTATATGTATGCATATGTGTGTGTGTGTGTGTGTGTGTGTGTGTGTGTGTGTGTGTGTGTGTGTATGCATGTGTGTGTGTGTATGAATGGGTGCATGCAAGCTTGAGTGTGTGTGTGTATGTGCATACATGCGTGTGTGTGTGTGTGTGTGTGTGTGTGTGTGTGTGTGTGTGTGTGTGTGCATGCATGTGGAAAAAAGCCTTTGTTTTCTACTTAAACTGAGTTTAGCTTGGTCATGAGCCAAGTGTACAGACACACTGTCTTCTACCTGATTCATGTAGTGAACATCCTTGACTGTCAGAGTGGACTTCCCCTTCCTCGTGCTGCTGGCCAGTGGCGGCCACTGTCTGCTGGCTGTGGCCAGAGATGTGTCGGACTTCCTGCTGCTGGGCACCTGTCTGGATGACTCGCCTGGTGAAGCCTTTGACAAGGTGTGTTGGCTGCATGAAAGTTGCGTTGAAGCAGATAGCTGACACTGTTTAGGGGCGCTACTATTTGGGTAAATACAATCGCATTTATGCCGTATAGGCTGTGAAGAAAATCTTGTTGTAATCTGCTGGTCTGATGTCTTCTGGAGGTTTTTTAGTCGCTGTAAATTGAGTGTTTCTTTTGTTACAACAGTAGCAAAGTTACATGATGCATTTTCTTTGATTTCAGCCCTTTTGACAAATGAAAAATGAGTACTTTGAAGTCGGTTAAAAAAAAAAAAAAAAATGATAATAATAAACAGAAAAAAAGGACGTCAAAGTACTCATTTTTCATATTGTCTTTATTGAAGTCCAGCAGTCATTTTTATACATTTTTTTTTCTCCCTTTTGCTTTTGATGTTCTTTAGCATTTTTGAATTATTAAAGTCTATGTACATGTCTGTATACATCTCACTTGATTTCTTCTTTCTGTATCTTATTCACTTTTTCCCTGTCCTGATGACATGACAGTGTCACCTTCATAGTAAAGCTGAATGGGGGTGTGTCTGTACACATACACCCCCCATGTGTTACCATGTTTATGACAGTATGAATGTGTAACCATGATCAAAGTGCTCAGCTGTGTGTTTGTCTGAAGACAGCACGGCAGATGAAGCTGAAGAACCTGCCCGAGTGTAGCAGCCTGAGAGGGGGGGTGCTGCCATTGAACTCCTGGCAAGGGAGGGCAATCCCAGAGCCTTTCAGTTTCCTCAAGTGATGACCAGACTGCCGGACTGTCATTTCTCTTTCGCTGGCCTCAAGTTTGCTGCTAAGAAACTGATAGAGGCTGAAGAGAAAAAGAATGAGTATGTCTTTTTTTTTTTTTGCGGTGCTATTGTTTTGCTGTGTGAGTGATTATGCATTTGTTTTTGCTTACGTGTGTATGTGTGCATGGTGTGTGTGTGTGTGTGTGTGTGTGTGTGTGTGTGTGTGTGTGTGTGTGTGTGTATGCAAGCATAATGCGGGGGGGTATGTGTAAACAGTCAAGACAAGAGAAAATGTTATTTTTGAGATGGTACATTGAATGAGCAGAAACTGCTTTCTATTTTCTTTTTTTTTTTTTTTATCAAGCAGTCTACAAAAGAAAAAAAAGGAATAATATGAAAATGCAAAAGATACATAAAACACATCTGAATAAACAATTGTACAATATGTAAAGAAATGAACAGAACAAAACAGAACCTTGCCTCACACTTATGTATGTGGCAGTACATTGTATACCAACACATTTAAGCAGTATCATTAGGAAAAAAAAAAAAGAAATGTTGCACAACCTATGAATATTAGTATTAAAAGAACAAATTCTGCACAACATAGATGAAACACATAAAGAAAGAAAAGGGGAAAAAGTGATTACTGAATGAATATGATACAAATAAATATATGGACTAGCATATAGAAAACAAAGGATAAGTAAATAAATACATGAAAGAGAAGAAATGTAAGGATTTGAATGAAATGTCTGGAATTCAAATTATGAAATGTCTAAAATCTAAATGTTATGCTGCATTTTCAGTTTTGCTTGTTAAATGAACTTTCATATTTTTCTTTAATTAGAATAACTGGTCATGTTTTTCAGTGTTATTGGTAAACTGCACCATAAAGGACCTCCAGAGTAAAACAAACTGAATTTGTATAGAGTATTTTAGGTGTGTGTGTGTGTGTGTGTGCATGTGTGTGTGTGCGTGCGTGTGTGCATACGTGCGTGCGCGCGTGCACACAAATGAAAGTACATGGGTGTGCATTTATGTGTGCCAATATAGACAAAAGACAATGACCTTCATATAAGTACCAAATCCTGGTGATTTTTTATTTGAATTTATCCTGTGATTTTATATTTGAATTTTCATTGGCAGTGTTTACATTTTGGTTATCTCTGATTATTTATTAATGTTGGCTGTTTTTGTTTTTTAGCTCTCAAAATTTATAAATGAAAAGTTAGGGGTAGCTATATTGTGTGTGTGTGTGTGTGTGTGTGTGTGTGTGTGTGTGTGTGTGTGTGTGTGTGTGTTTGTGTGTGACACCTCTGTGTTTGAATGTTTCTCAGAAATGATCTTATCATACTGATCATGACCTTGGTTCATGTTCCCAGGCTCAGTATACCTGAAATAACTGAACTGATTACCGAAAAAACACATGACTGACTTTGATGAAACATGATTATACTACTCAAACTTTCAAAGCTCTGGCTTTTATGAGTAAGATCAAACTCTCAGCAGACCTTTTGTGGTTCAGATGTTCACCATCCCAAGTATCCTCATGTCCTGAATATCGTCCAGTGGTGGAGACAGATAGCTTCACACGTAAAAGAAGACTCAGCCTTCTTTTGATTTTGTGTTCTTGAAAAAAAAAAAAAAAAGAAAGATGCTGCCAGTGAAAAGATTGGAGAATAACTTTTCATGCTTTCCATTTTTCTTTCTTCCCTGGTTAATAGTTTTATTGGTGTCCCTTCAAGAGTGATCAGACAGGTGTCGTTTTCAGGTACAAGTATTGCTGGCGTGGTCTCCAGTGCTCCAGACATCTGCGCCTCCTTCCAGTTCGGCATTCTGCACCATATGGCCAGGCGACTGCAGCGAGCTTTCCTCTTCTGTGACATGAAACAGCTGCTGCCAAAAGAGAGAACTCTGGTCAGGCACAGTTTGGACATTTTTTTTGTGGTGGGGTGGGGGGGGGGGGGGGTTTTGTTTGTTTTGTTTTGTGTTTTGCTTTCCCATCTTCTGTGCCACCTCAGTGGCATTGCACCCATGCTGCTCATTCTGACACACTCCACACCACACACACCCCACTCCCGTCCACAGCCACAGCCTGGCCCTCTGCTGCCCCGGCACCGCAAATCCACAGGGAGCAGTCAGTGTCAAGCCGTCAAGAGGCATCCCACCGGAGGAGACACTGCACTGCAGCCAAGTCACTTCGGTGGGTGTTCAGTGTCGCCTGTTCTGATCCAACATACGCAGGACACCACCTACTAAGCCACCTAATGATGACAATAATTGCTTAGTTGTGAAGCCGGTATGAGTAAGCTCTCCTTCTGGAAGGTGCCACCACGTCTGTCCAATGACAGCCCCCATAAACTCACCAATGCCAGTGAGCCTGATAGAATCAAACTAAGGCTATAGAAGTGGAGAAGATATCAAAACTGAGTTCACCATGAGAGCAGGGCATGAAGGGCCACAGAATTTTACTCTTTTTTTTATGCTGATCAATGTGAGTGAGGATGATGAAGATATGTTATGGATTTCCATTCCGGTCTGAGACTGCATGACAGGGCTGTACTCTACGCTTACTTTCATAATACATCCTGGCATCAACCAGGCCTGAGAGATACAGATGCCTGCAGTGTTGGTCAGGAAATTTTAGCAACACTCTCAGAGATGCATCCATTAAGCAGATAAAACTTGACTGTGTGGTCCCTGTCTTCCCAACTGAGCCCATAGCAAACTCAGCTCTGGGTAGGAGCTGGTCGGGGCAGAAAAATGCCACATGTCTCTGATGGGAATTGAACCTACGACCTCCCACTCATGTGAGTGCAACGCTAATCACTTCGTCATGGTGGCTGGTTTAGTTTGGACATTTGTAGTTTCATTAGTTTTTGTCGTTGGTAGTTTTTAGTTTGCTTTGTACATTTTTGTCATGACATGTCTGGTCAGTAAATGTAATCTATTATATGTAAAAGAAATTCAGTTTGCCACTTTTACTCCTTGCCAAAATGTAAAAACAGCAGTTGGGTCACATCCAGTGGTGACGCTCACAAAATGAGCTCCACACCATCTCATGAAGTCATATATTGGCAATATTTGGAAATTCATTAGACCTACACAAAGAATAATCATAGCATAGAAGCTGTACATGATAAAAATATCATTATGTTTTTACAACGATATATCCAAAGAGATTCTTCATGTGGGGCATTAGCAAATTTCTGCAGTTATGTCTTAAAATTTTGAATGGGTAAATTCTCAAAGATGCAAGTGCTTATCTTAGAATGTTTATAAAGAGAACAATGATTTCTTCATCATATAAACATGTCTGTGTCATAACCTTCCCCTGACATTAGGTTGATCACCGTTTACGTACAGGCCATTCGTTTACACCCATTCTTTTCTTTTAAAAGCTGAAGAAGCTCTGTGGTGCATTCCGTGTCATGTGCCACTCACAGTGCAACATATTTGTTTAGAGTGTTGGAACTTGCACGATGTAAGACATAAACAATTTACAGCAGATTCTATGAAAACCTTGTGTGGCGATGTCCCGCCTGACGTGATCTTGGAATTTCTGAAAGAGATTAACATTTTTCATCTGATCTAAGATTTTACGGGAAAACGATTTTTAACAAAATTACGGGTGGGGTTTTTTAGAAGGTGTATTTTAAAGAGATGTGTGAATGGTGTGTGTTGTTTTTTTTGTTTTTTTGTTTTTGTGATGACATGCGAGTTGACTTCAACGTGGTGACAGCCCTGATATGGCCCCTTTACGGTCGGCTGGGCTATAAGCAACATTACCATTACCATCACCTCTCAGAATGAGACATCCTTTCATTCCTTGTTCTTTGTGGGGGAAAGGGCAGCCTCTGACCTAAAACAACACTATAAGTGACTAAACTACACTGTTCAGATCTGTGGGAAAGAATTTTGTACAGTTGAATAGCCAAGCAAATAACTGCTGCATAGTTTCCATAAGACTGAAATTCTAGTGTGCATAACAAAATTCAGTATTCTGTCAGAGTTACAAGTATGGCCTGTCACAGCGTATGGTGATTGTGCAGAAGTTTAGACTAATGTCATTGACTTGAGCGGGATTTTTTTTCCACGTTATGTCAGTAAGCCGAGCATGAAAGAGTCTTCTGTAAAGGAAGAAGCACTGTCATTGCAGCTAGTGCAATATCCACTTTCATGGCACTGGTATATTCGATATTGCCTCCCATTGCTGAGTGAGAAGTCACACAGTTGATAACAGTGCATATGTTTAAAAGAAATCACACTTAAAATCAATTTTTCCTAATGGTAATTTTGGAATAAACAGGGTTTTTTTTAACACTGGCACGATCACATTTTGTTGGATCTGACTGCAATGTCTTTGGTTTGAAACCATCTGTTTTGTCTCATTTAAGTACTTGTATTAGGTTCAATATTTGGATAGCATGTATTTGTATGATATAAACACGTACAAATCTGGTACTTTTTTTTCCAACTTTGTATATGTAATTACTCATAGATTTACATATTTCTTTGTGCTCATGTGAACAACAGTTCTTGCTTCCTTGGCACCTACTCCTTCCAGGCTGGATTAGACACATTATATTTGTCATTGTTAATGACCACTCCATGGAGCAACCATTTTCTGTTAACATTCGTCATTGTCAGTGACCACCCAATATAACAACCTGTGCTCGTTTTGTTATGTTTTTTTTTTTTTTTTTTTTTTGGCTGTGCTATTGTACGGTTGTGAAATAGATATTTCTTTGATACTCACAGAATATTGATTTGCTACATTAGACAGAATACATTTCATACAGGAATATTGATTTAATACATTAGACTTTCAGACATTGTTTCTTTTCCATTTTGTGGAAACTCATGTCTTCATCAACTGTGCATTTCAGTAGGTGTGCGGTGGTTGACTCTGGTGTGCAGGTGTTGTCAGGAGGGGTGGCCAGTAACTCCTACCTGCGCACTGGTCTGCAGCAGGTATGTCAGATGAACAACTGTCGTCTGGTGTGCCCTCCGCCCCATTTGTGCACCGACAATGGTATCATGATCGCCTGGTCAGTAACTTCGTCTGCTCTGTGTGTGTGTGTGTGTGTGTGTGTGTGTGTGTGTGTGTGTGTGTGTGTGTGTGTGTGTGTGTGTGTGTGTGTGTGTGTGTGTGTGTGTGTGTGTGTGTGTCTCAGTGTGTACATGTATGTATATTGTGTGTGTGTATGTGTGTGTGTGTGTGTCTGTGTGTATGTATAGTGTGCGTGTGTATGAGAGAGAAAGAAACAGACAGACAGGCAGACAGACACAAAGAATGACAGACAGAATGTTCAGCATTCATATGGTGAACCATTTCCCTTTACAGAAGAGAATCATTAGCAGTCACATTTTTCTTAAGCACACAGTTGGCACCACCAGTCATTAAAATAGTAAACAAATTTCCACATTTTCACTGCCCCAATATGGTGAACCTTGCCCTGTAAAGGGTACATTTTTCTTCATTCTTTCTCTGTCACCACCACCTTTCCTGGGGAGAGGAGAGGGGGGAGGGGGAAGTTAGAGGGTAGGAAGGAGGGGGTTAGGAGAGAAGGTTGGGGGGGGGGGGGGGGGGGCAGGCAGGAGGGACACATAGGGGGGGGAGGGTGAAGAGAGGGAGCAGCGTGTCTCTTGCATGGGTACTATGTGTATAAGAGGTCAGGAGTCGATGCATTAACAGTGTTGTGTTCGCTGTGGACAGGAATGGGATGGAGAAGCTGTTACAAGGCACAGGGGAGGTGGATGACCCAGACGCCGTTGACATACAGCAAAGTAAGGCCACGTGATGGAAGTCTTATGAAGGAAAAAACACTTTTGGCAGAGTCTGTTGTAACGAGTCTTGTCAGTTAACAACCCCTTTGTGAGATCTGTGGGTTTAGTCTCTGTTTAGCCCCTCTGTTTATCCCACTCGGCAGAAAATATGATTTA
The DNA here is from genome assembly GCA_016801955.1 of Conus betulinus. NCBI lineage: Eukaryota > Metazoa > Mollusca > Gastropoda > Neogastropoda > Conidae > Conus > Conus betulinus. The sequence continues at coordinate 20,267 of JADBJO010004759.1, read as the reverse complement.
GAAAAGAAATCTTCACCCTTAACCGTTTGACTCATGGATATATCTTATAATTGTTAAAAAAAAAAAGAAAGAAATTACCGACCTCACATCAACAGCAAGAAGGATAAAAATAATCTCAATGCCAAAGAAAAGTTGTATAGTATTTACTGTTTTTCAGAGTCGAGGAGCTTCGCGGAGAAGTAGCCCCTTTTGTCACTTTGTTTTTAAATTGCAAGTTCACAAAAGTTCAAATGATGCACAGAATTGTGTGAAAACGTGTGGTATATTGAAAGAAAGGAAAAAGGGCAGCTCAACAACGCCCATTTTTGATACAACCACAACCCCCCTCCTGTTGATAAGGCTGTGATCCTGATTGTGATCCAGATGTCATTTGAGTGATCATTTGGTCGACCTATAACATCACCTTTGTGGGTTTTTTTTTTTTCTTTTCTTATAACAGCAGTTTCGTTCTTTATGTTGTTACCATTTTGGTCAGATAAAACAAAAATTGTGGCCACCTTTTCTGCACATTTTTTCTCCTGGCAACCATGCTGTTACTGTCAACAAAACACCCTCAAAACAAAAAGAAACATAAAAAATCAAGCCAAAACTTGCTGAGAAATTGCTTTAGACACCCTGCAAGGCGTTTGTCCTTGCAAAGAATGTGCATGCAGGAACATGCTCACACAAGCATAAGTATCATGCACACCGATACACATGCACATCTGCACACACATGCACACATGCACACGCACATGCACGCATGCGCACACATACACGCATACATACACGCATATGCACATACGTACCGCATACACTGGCACACACACATGGGCCTGTGCCCACACGCCGATGCAGACACATATACATACACGTATACACTCACCACACACACACTTGCAATGATAATAATGGCACAGCCAGTGTTAGGTAGGCACTCAAGGTCTGACCAGCGCGTTGGGCTAATGCATAGGTGAGACATCTGCTAAGTAGTAGCCATGAGGCTCTCTTCTTAAATTCTCTCATTTCAGTTATTAATTCATTTATCCATCAGCTTTAAATCATGCGCAGTGTGGTCTTGAAACTTAGTGGATATAGTGTAGTATATATGACTAGTCTGCACGCAGTGACACTTTCATGATGAAACTGAAACTGAATATAATCACATGTCCTAGACTGTTGATTATACTATGACCCCTGAGCTGCGGCCATAGGTACAGCTGGAATGGAAAGGCTGAAGTGCTTGGAAAAGTCCACAATAAGCGCTTAAAAGATGCAGCTTTTGCTCCACAGGTGAAACAGTTATATGATCATAATTCCAGTGTGATCCTGATTGCAGCAACAGTTTGACGCTTGCAGATACAAGGCACATTAAGGAAACTGACATGTTTCTGCATATACGCTAGGCAATTGGGTAGGAGGGAAAGGTGAAAAAGTGAATACTGGAAAGGGAGGTGGAGAGGGGAAGGGAGGCTGGGGGGCTGAAGGGGAGGAGGAGAGTCAGAAACAAGAGGAAACCCGGTCTGATGAATACATCCTGGCTTGCATGATTACTTCTGCCGTTCAGTTCAAGGCAAGATAAACAACTCCACGATTGTCCCTTCTAAGCTTTTATTTGCTCTGTGAGTGTAATGGACGCCATTGTTCAGTGTTTTCGTCAGTGTGAAGAAAAATGTCTCGAAAGAAGTTCTGTGATCTTTCCAGGTTCCGACCAACAAGGGATGTCAGACTAAGCTCCCAGTCTTGATTTCACTCATCCAGGGATGCATGTATGTAGAGTGTCAGTTGGGTGTGTTTCACTGACGCCATGAGAGAGGAAGCTGTGCTGCCTCTCTCTCTCTCTCTCTCTCTCTCTCTCTCTCTCTCTCTCTCTCTCTCTCTCTCTCTCTCTGTTGCTCAAGTGATCACGGTCCAGGGACTCCATCATCCTGTTGAAATCTCGTCAACAAGCTAGGAGTCAGCGCACCCCAGCATGCTGTCTGTCAGGTCATGTCAGCGGGTCATGGTGGATGGGCACATGTCTCTCCGTGGTTTTTTTGTTGTTCACAGAGGCATTTGGCTCCTGACAGACAGACGCTGGGTTTAGGCAGGGCCCCATGGGTTTGCAGTCCGCTTTGCCCTGCGAGGGATGATTATTACCTGCTGTGTGGCTGATTTCTGCTGCTTTTTTTTTTTTTTCATTCATCTCCATGAGTTCTACAGAACAAACTTTTTATGCTCTCTCTCTCTCTCTCTCTCTCTCTCTCTCTCTCTCTCTCTCTCTTTCTGTCTCTCTCTCTGTGCCTCTCTCTCTCTTTCCCTTTCTCTCTCTCTCTCTCTCTCTCTCTCTCTCTCTCTCTCTCTCTCTCTCTCTCTCTCTCTCTCACACACACACACACACACACACACACACACACACACACACACACACACACACACACACGCAACTCACAGAGCACAAAAAAAAAAAAAAAAATTGTTAATGAGTTGTGCCTGCCTGTTCCACAACAATTACATTCTCAGTAGGATCAGACTGTCAGAAGTGAGAGTGCATCATTGATGGAAGTTCCAGAAGGCAAACAATGGTACAAACAATTGGTGGTGAAATGGGTGTGGACAGGGTAACCTTCCTTGAACCCTCAGTTTCTTTTCACAGGGAGTTGACACTCCTGCTGCTGCCAGCAGCTTGTTTGCCTGGGAGCCCGTCTTCCTGTGGCCTTTGAGCTGTGTCGTCAGAGGTCTTTCTCTATGAGTCTTCTGCATGATTAAACATTCATACCTGGTCTCTCAAGACAGACGGGTGAAAGCAGAGCTTTCGGCTACCATCCGGCATCCTTCATCAGCACTGTTCAACTGACGGGGTGAACTGTGTTCGGTGCACACATCCATGAGTCGAGCTCACATCATGTGAACGAACTAGCGAGTTGTAAACCAACGGCAGGATGCGTCTCCCAATGTCCCGGTTTAGGGTTGGTGTGGTGGTCGCGATGTAGATGGCCTCCTCGACCCCTGTCCGGAACCATCTGGCGTCCCGGTCCAGGACGTTGACGATGTCCTGGAGAACACATGTCCGCTGTTGATCATGTGTGCCCCTACCAGGGAGGAGTCTTCTGCACTTTCTGAAAGTGATGGAGAGTGGAAGATCAGATGGTTGTTGACCTGCTTTGTGTGGACTGTTACTCTCAAAGTGAACCATTCTAGCAGGCTTTTCGCACTGTTGAAATACAATACCGACAGTGAAACCTTGGAGCACATGAATATTAATGCCAGTTTCAGTTTAATCAGTTCGGCGTCACTGCATGCAACCTGGTCTGTATATATGATGGTCCATAATCACTGCATGCAACCTGGTCTATATATGATGGTCCATACATGCTCGGACTTGAGACAGCAGAGCACAGGGGTTGCAGCTAGATAGCCATGTCAGTGAGTGGATAAGCAAGTGAAGATTTGGGAAGAGGGCCTCAGAATTGAGACTTAGCCCATTCCTGAACTCTTCATCATTCAGTTCTTGGATACCTTGTTAACATAGCCTGCTCCACTATTACAGTTTGTGTGTGTATGTATGTGTGTTTTTATGTTCTGGTGTATGTGTGTGAACATTTGTATGCGTGCATACATGCATTCATGTAGGTATGTGCATGCATGCATTCATCTAGACATGTGCATGTACCACATGTATTGTGCACACATGCACTCTAACGTGAGCAGGTGCATGAATAAATGTTAAGTCAGAAGGGAGTACAGCCCACAGTGTCATTTTTCCACTTGTTACAGGTGCCCTCTGGGACAGGACATGTCACAGGAAGTTATTGCTGCGGGAATCAAGCTGCCTCGATTAAAGCTTCAGTGACAGTGGTGCAGTCTGCAGTCAGACCAATGGAAAAAAACGCCAGACAAAAGGAAATCCGGCCAGCTGCGGTCATCACAGGAAACAGCAGACATGAAGACAAGACTGTCTGAACAAACCATTGGGCAGTTTTTGCAAAGTTTTGTTTGAAAGATGAAGTGTGCATGGCTGATCATGTGGAAAATAAAGGTCATTTGTAATAAATATTGCTGTTGTTGCTTTAGAGTTGTTGAATCTTTAAAAGTGTTTGAAATCACTCCGTCAAACAACACGGACAAGCAAATCACAAGACAAAACCTCCTAGGTCTTCTGCAGGCAAGATAAACAACACTCAGGACAAAGCAAATGAAGAACAAGCAATCACTTGTCAAATTCAGCACAAGATGGGCATTGAAAAAAACATTAAGAGTTATTGGTTTTTCGCTGGGGCTAATGTGCAAAGAGAATTAGAGCAACTAATGCAAGGCTAGATTCCAGAAACATACCCCCTGCTGTTAGGTAAGACACAGGCATCCACCTGCAAAGAAAGTGACAGGATGAACTCTTGACAGCATCCACGCCCTTACATATGTGATGCAATAGTGAACTCGCATAGTAACTTGCATGAGCATTCACACCAATGTGCATGCATATATAAAACATGCTGTCTCTCTCTCTCTCTCACACGCACACACACACATGCAGTCCAGCTGGTTGCTCTTCCATCTTCATGTCCCCTTCCAGCACACCTTGTCCAAAATGACGTCATTGTAGTGACAGTGGATTGACCTTCATCTGGCAACGTACAGCAGTGCAGATGTTCACTGCTGTCCAACTTCTTGATGATGACTCCCATAAATCAGAAGATTTTTTTTTTTTTTTAATGGGAAGGAGCATTTACTGGGAGGTAATTCTGGTACAAAGTCAAACATTCTCCAGAAAACCCAAATATTTGAAAGGAAGGAGTGTTTATTGGCAGATAATTGTAGTAAAAAGACAAACATCCTCCAGAAAATGAAATGTTGGTAACTGGGAGGAAATTCTAGTGCAAAAGACATACATCCACCACAAAACCACATGTTTGAAAGAAGTGAGTGTTAACATGGAAATAATTCTAATACAAAGATAGATGTGTATCAGAGACCCAAATGTTTGAAGGGAAGGAAAGTGTTTTTGGAGGTAATTCTGGTACAAAGACAACTGTGCTCCAGAAAACCAAATGTTTGAAGGGTTTATTTTAAGGGAATTCTAGTACAAAGACACATGCTCAATCAAACCAACTATATGAAGGGATGGAATGTTCCTGTGGATGTAATTCAAGTACTAGACGCCAAATGCTCCAGTAAATCAAATTTTTGAAGGGCTTAATGGGGATCGTGGGAAGTTTCACTGACCCTACACTAGCACAGACCAATGCCTTGCCAGTTGAGGGAGAGCAGCAAGAAATCTTCACAAATATATGAATTACTTCCCTTACATG
>JADBJO010004759.1:0-10000 GCA_016801955.1 Conus betulinus | reverse complement strand
TCGGTGTAGAATTCAACAAGCCATGATACTGAGTGACTCCATGAACCAGCTCCAAAAAGTGGGAAGTGAAATGGGAAGCCCCGCTTGGCATGAAGTGATGTACAGCCTTCCATTTGGAAAGACTCACATGGATGTACTGCAGGACACACAGGTTTCAAAAGAAATGTGCATGCAGACGAAGTGACAGGCAAGGCAACGATAAGAACTGGATCACAGCTTGTCCGATTCTGATGTGATTGGAAATTTAAAGAATCACCTCATCAAACAAGATCAAAGCCTCTAACTAAACCAGACACCATCTTTCAGAGCTCAACGACAAGACAGTAAAACGGACACACATCTAGACTTAAAGGGAGAGCAAGAAACAATCACCAACAAAAGAAATACTGGAATGATTTCAAGGCCAACACAGCGGAGACTTCTAAAGATTGGAGCAGACTCATATTGAGCTATCCCAAAGGCAGACACAAATGACCAATCGTACACCTACTGGGATAAGACTTTAATATCTCAAGATCCCCTGTTTCTGCTGTAAATGTGGGTCCTCTAAGTGTCCATCAGTGAAACGATATACGTTCGTTAAGTGGAGAGTCCATACATCTGTGTGTGTGTGTGTGTGTGCGCGCGCGTGCGTGCGTGCGTGCGTGCGTGCGTGCGTGCGTGCGTGCGTGCGTGCGTGTGTGTGTGTGTGTGTGTGTGTGTGTGTGTGTGTGTGTGTGTGTTGTTGTGTTGTTGTTGTTGTTGCTATTGTTGTGGTGTTGTTGTATATGCATATTGTGGTCTCTCTGGTGGTTACTGATATATGCCATCTTCTCTCTCTCTCTCTCTCTCTCTCTCTCTCTCTCTCTCTCTCTCTCTGGGAGAGGGCACTATTCATATGCATAGTATTGCACCAGCGAGACCGGCTGCTCTGGGTACACCAGCACGTGAGCAGACTGATCCTAGCTGCTTTCGCCGCTTTTGTGACGGCTGATTACACCCCACTTCTGCTTGGCCTAGCGGTAAAGATGTTACCGGTACAGCGGCTGTGTGTCGTGCCGTGCAGCACTCCGTGAATTGGCCTCTCTTCTTAAAAAATGTTCCACTGCATTGAAGCAAAGTTGGTTTGTTCTTTCATTCATTCATTCATTCACTCTTTCATGTCTCTGTCAACAGAGGTAAAAAGTCTCTGTTAATAGCTTAGTCGTCGTCCTTTCTGTTATAACAGAATAGTCTTATTCTATTCTTCAAGAACTGTTTACAGAAGACTGAACTCTCATCTTCAGCAGATAAAGGAAGGAAAATTTCGAGAAAGGAAGAAGAATTTCGAGAACTCGCTGTGCAAGATTTAAAGCTGATGAATAAATCAATTGATGACTAGTATGAGGGAATTTAACAAGAGGGCCATGGCTGGGACTTAGCAAATATCTGACCTACGCATCAGCCTAGCGAGCTGGTCAGACTTGGGAAACTTCCTTATATCGTCTTTTTCATTATCATTATTGTATACGTTTGTTGTAAGTATACACGTGTGCATGTATGTGTATGCATGGGTGGGTGGATATGGGCCTATGTGTGTGTGTTCCAGTGTGTGCGCGCGCGCGCGCGTGTGTGTGTGTGTGTGTGTGTGTGTGTGTGTGTGTGTGTGTGTGTGTGTGTGTGTGGACGTCCACGCGCGCGTCTGCAAGTGTGCGCATGAGAGCATGCGTGCGTGCGTACCTTTTGTGTTCAGTTCAGTCCAGTTCAGTTTCAGTGGTTTATTTAATGTCTTTTCATCGCCGGATGATATTAGACACTTTAAAAAAAAAAAAAGGAAGAAATCACCTGCTCACTTAACTTAATCATCCACGTTAGTACTTTCATACCCACATCTGATATATGCATATTTACATGAGTGAAAAAACCTAGGGGTACCATGAGTGTCGAACCTAGTGGTACACAAAATTGTCGATCTTTAAAAAAAAAAAAAAAAAAAAAAAAAAATTGCAACCTGTGACTGCGAAATAACTATGGCAATTTCAGCAACATATGACCCATATAAGACAGTATTGGCATTATCAAAGTTATTCATCTCAGTACCTTTCTCTTGATAGAGCGAGATCAACACTGAGCATTCAAACAAAAGATGATGTACAGAAATATTTTCTCTGCAGACACACAAGTAATACCATGAGAGTATTTAGTGTTCCAAGTATTCAGGGTTAAGTTATGAATTGTAAAGTAGCCCTTTTTGGACTAAAATCTGCTTATGTATACATTTTTCCATAATTTGGATTAATTCACAAGAGGATAAATCTAAGGGATTGTTAAATAAAAAAAAATTTTTCCGCGTTTCTATTTGCTCCTTCTGTCGCAAGACTGTCTGCTATTTCATTCCACTTTATACCACAGTGAGATGGGGACCCAACAAAAAATCAATTCTTATGCCTAGAGTTATGAAACAATGCAATAGATGTTTTTATTTCAAAAAGCAAATCTTTTCTAGCTTTGCAGTCCAAACGCTCTAGTGATTGTAAAACAGATTTGGAATCAACACAAAGTAAAATTTTATAGAAAGGAATTTGTGTATTATATATGAGAGTCAAAGCCATCAGTATTGCTTATAACTCTGAGGTATAGACTCAAACCCTGGTAAGTGCACTCTTCCACCATTTTTCTTCTCCTATAGACTGAAAACCTCTTTCCTAAATAATATGATTTCCTGACATTTAAAGTTGGTATTATAAAGCCAGAACCACTGTCAGAGGATTCCATTACCGACCCATCCGTAAACATTTTTAAATGATTTGAATGCCTGTTTTCTAAATGTTCACGAACTTCAGTTATTAAAATATTCGCATTATCACTTTTCTTTAACAAAGTGTATTTGTAATTAAAAGACGCATTTAGGTGCTCCCCAGGAGGCATTGGAGGTACCGCAGGAAATTCTGGTACAGCAGTAATATCTATATTACAATGTGACATACAGTCAGATGTGTAGTTTCTAATTGGTTGAGTGTATGACATGTTTTTAGACCTCTTAGGAAAATCTTTACTGGAATCCATCAGTATTTCTTCAGTAACTGAATTTTCAACAGAAAGTCTTCTGACAATATATTTGGATACCTCCAATATTCACTTCTCATTTAGTCGTAATGTATTTGTTTCTTTACAATATCTATGAGTGCTTCTATGAACTGGGACTCACAGAGCTAATTTCATTGCCTTACTATCCAAGTTTTGCCATCTCTTTTAAAAAAGAGAATTAGATGCAGAGAAATACACTTTCTGCCCATATGTCAGTTTCGATCGGACTAAAGAGATGTATAGATGTAAATGGGTATGACAGTCCTGATCCCATGACTGATAACATGTAAGTTTAAGAACGTTTAATCTTTTTCTTGTTTCATCAATCAATTTTTCAATATGTTTTCCAGTTCAGCTTAGGAGTTAAAAATACCCCCAGGAACTTAACATTTTGTTTATAATCCAGAATCTGACCTGTATGTGTGTGCATGTGTATGTGTGTGTATGTATGTGTGTGTGTGTGTGTGTGTGTGTGTGTGTGGTGTGTGTGTGTGTGTGTGTGTGTGTGTGTGAGAGAGAGAGAGAGAGAGAGAGAGAGAGAGAGAGAGAGAGAGAGAGAGAGAGAGAGAGAGAGAGAGACAGACAGACAGACAGACAGACAGAGATAATTTTACATCGCATAGGCAGTTATTCACACTGACAGCTGAGACGTTTAATGATATTTACAATTGTATACAGCACACAGGATCAACCTTACACGCAAGTATCTATTTAACTACAGGTTCAAGATAATGTTCTAGGAATTTGTTCGCATCGTAAATATTCCTACCAAGATCGTGGAGACATGGTTCAATCGTGCATAAAGTTTTGAAATACAGTCGTTGAGGAATGAAGTGCATGCCTATTATGGATGGTGTGGTAGTGTGTGCATTATTGTCTGACTCTCACTTTCAGAAGTTTGGATGCGTGTAACGATTATTCCCTACACATACCCACACCACACGAGCATGGACAGCCAGGCAACACACAAACTAAGTTTCTTTTCTTTTATATGCTGCCTGAACCATCAAGACATTGTAAACACGTATCACCATAAATCATTATTATAAATCGGCAGGCACAAAATCAATACACGCCACCACCCAGCGTGCAGATCACAATTCACATCAGCAAGGTATGTAATAAACGTAGGAAGCTTTAACCCGTCGCTCTCAACGACGCAATATTCACAAAAGCGTCACAGCATTTTTTTTTTTCTGGCACTGACCTCACTGGCACCGTCAGTAGTGTCCTAACAGACAGTTCACACACTTGGGCTGCACCGAGCCCAAGTCACAGTCTATAGCACCAACCGGGGTACTCACATGGCAAGCAGAGCTGCTGAAGAACACGGTTCCTAATGGTGTTCCACAGGGCACACCCACACAGAGGAAAATCATGTCGGACTACCCACCTGGCGGTCAGCCTCGCCACACCATCATGACGAAGAATCCTGAGGCCCTTTACTATGCAGGTACACTACTGACCTGGCGGTCAGTCTCCCCACGTCATCATGACGGAGAATTCTGAAGCCCTTTTCAATACATACACACTACCGACCTGGCGGTCAGCCTCTTCACGCCATGGTGACGGAGAACCCTGACGCCCTTTACTATACAGGAACACTACTGACCTGGCGGTCAAGCTCTCCACGTCGGCAAGATGGAGATAGCGGCTGGGGCACGGGCTGCATCCCACACCTGATGGTGACCAGTTCCTGCCAGGCTGGACTCAGGGCCTCACCAACACCTGAGGAACTGATTACCACAAAACTAAGCTGGGAGTCTCTCTTTGGCACCGTGGGGAAGTTTCCAGGCCGGCAAGTCTACAGAGACTGAAATGAAATCCTCGCTCACCTGACTGACGACAAAACGCGGGTGAGTAGCTATCAGGTAAACAGGTGAACATGTAAACTTACGCCATCTCAGAACTGTCCCCACAGTTTTGGACCGGACTAAAACGGTCCGTCAAAAATGCTTTTGGGAATAAATTTCTGTTGTGTATCATTTCACCTATCATGGTTGGAAAAAAATGCAAATTGTGTATCTCAGTATCAGTATCAGTATCACACACACACACACACACACACACACACACACACACACACACACACACACACTCACAAACACACACACACACACACACACACACACACACACACACACACACACACACACACATAAGATCTTGTTTACACACACACACACACACACACACACACACACACACACACACACACACACACACACACACACACAAAAGGACTTAGACTGGATCACTTTGACCACACAGTCCTGGTTCATCCACTTCAGAGACAGAGCTGCTTTCTGACCTGCACTGGGACACAGGTGCAAGGAAGCGAAGAGTCCAGCGCTGTCATGCATGCAGGTTCAGAATCACATGAAACCTTTTTTTACATTATCATTCATCGTCCTCATCAACAAGACCAGGGTCAACCTGTGTAGCCTAACATTCCCCACGCTTGGCTGACATAGATTGGAGTTTCTCTCCACATCCACACCATGTTGAGTTCGCCTCCAAAGTCTCTGGAGAGAATTGTCAGGTTTATGGTAGCGTTATTGAACAGACACCGTGCTCCCACCGGCGGGGGACTCTCAGACGCCCTTGCCCCATGACTAAGCAGTGACTGCCATGAATGAAGGGCTTAGCAGGTGGTGTGTCCTGCGAACACTGGATCAGAACAGGGCATAGCACTGAACACCAGCGAGGCGATTCAGCGGCGGTAGGGCAGTGTCTCCACTGGTTCGTAGCCTGATGGCAGACTGATACTGATTGCACCTTGTAAACTGACGGTGTTAAGTCTGCGACAGGACGACTGGGTGTGACTGTGTGAAGGAATGATATGGAAATAGCGGCATTGAGAGAGAGAGAGAGAGAGAGAGAGAGAGAGAGAGAGAGAGAGAGAGAGAGAGAGAGAGAGAGAACACAGAAAATGACACAAAAAGAATCTGGCAATTCTAATGTCCAAAGCTAATACCAAAGAAAAAAAAAAAGCTGTGGTATCCAGTTAGAAACAACAGCCAAAAAAAAAAAAAAAAAAAAAAAAAGTCAGCGCAGAAGTAATGGATGTCTGGCTAAGCCCACATAAAAGAAATGACACTTTCCGCATTCCATTCTGCGTTATCGTTCCATCAAAGGGCACACAGCATGGCGTGGACGATTCCTTTGACGTTAGGGAATTGGAGCAGTTCAGTTAGCTGACTGAATCATGGCCATCGGTCCATCAGGGAGTCTGCATCGGGAACACCGAGGAACTGGGAAAAAAAGTTTCTATTGGTCCATTAACGGTGACTGGAAGAACATCAAGAAAGCATTTACCGGCAAAGTATTGACGGCATGAGCAAGCAGCGAGCTGGTAGTAGAAACTCTTTCTCTCCCTTTCCTGAGTTTTCACATCTCTATCAAAGCCAAAGCAGGCTGTGACCGTCACAGCTCTAACACAGTATCGCAGCGTTGAGTTTCAGGAAAGTGAGAAAAAGTGTGGTAGATAAGAACAAATGATAGTGAAAAAGAAGGACAATAGACTTCTGAAACGCCGTGAACTTGGAGAATAGAAATCATACAGGTTTTTCTCCCATCCTCGCACTTTCCAGCCCTGCCGCAAGAATTGTTCAATAGGCATTTGATGTTGCACAGCTGAAAGTGATAATCCATAGGCACCTGAAATGAGGACAACTGTGCACAAAGCCGGTCGTGCGTGATGCCCCTGATAATCACTTAAGCAAGAAAGCGAGCCTCGTTATTATTATAGAAAACTGAACTGGCCAAATTTGGCAGTCTTGTCCTGAGTAAGAGAATGCCTCATCAACAGACAGTGCAAGTTCCTAGTAAAGGAACACACACACACACACACACGCACGCACACACACACACACACACACACACACACACGCACGAACGAACGCACGCACGCACGAGCACACACACACACACACACACACACACACACACACACACACACACACAGAGCGTGCTGTGCATCCCTGCATACACAAGTACTCTAATGTACAATATGTAAGTTTGAAATGCACGTTCAAATGAAAAATTAGAACGCTCATCGTACTTAGTAAACAATACCCAGCTCAAGAAGAAATTCCTGTCCAGATTTTTTTTTAAATGAAGAAACCATGTTTAAAAAGAATGAAAGGCTTCTAAAACCATACCTTTGGTCTATATATAAAGAGGTATTTTGGACATCTGGAATCGAGACAAAGAGTAATAATAAATGAATAAATGAGTGAATGAACATAAGTGGTGATTTTGAAGTAAAACAGATGAAACATACTGATGAAAAGGTTCGCTTGGACAGAAGAAGGCATATGCCTTTGTAAGTTTTGAAAATTAAAAGGAAAAAAAAAAAAAAGACAGAAAGTGGTTTCCAAAAAGGCATAAAGTATCAGTATACACTGAAACTAAAATCTGTTTATCATCAGACTAACCTTCATTGAAATGACATATAACAATGATAACAAAATGTCAACTTTTTGTGAAAAATAAAACGATACAAAATGTGTAAAAACACAATGTTAACGAAGAAAAGTTTAATCAAATAACAATCAGGAAAACTCTTTCGCCCTTCTACCTCTTCCTCTAGCTGTATCTATGTACCTCACCCCCAGCCCGTTCCCCCGCTGTCATCTGCTACAACTCTCTCTCTCTCTCTCTCTCTCTCTCTCTCTCTCTCTCTCTCTCTCTCTCTCTCTCTCTCTCTCTCTCTCCAAACACCCCTGTTTCCTATATCTCGCTGTCTCTACCACCTTTTCCCTTTTTCTCTCTCTCACCCTGTCCAAATTCATCCTTTCCATTTAACAGAAAATCACTTTTCTGGATACAAATGTACATCCCCCCCCCCCCCCCCCCCCCCCCCCCACACACACACACACACACACACACAGAAAGCGTATATTCACGCTCGCATGTATGCTCACATACGTGCGCGCATACACACACATGCATAAAACACAAGTAAGCAAACACGCACAAATGCATCAATTTACTTACACAGAGAGAGAGAGAGAGAGAGATGAGAGAGAGAGAGAGAGAGAGAGAGAGAGAGAGAGAGAGAGAGAGAGAGAGAGAGAGCATCTCTTCTCACGTAATCAGAGGAATTCAACAAAAGCAATTTTTCATGCACGGAAGGCAGACATATTACTCGTAAGAGTCGGACAGCCCAGAATAAAACAGAGTTAGGGAAAGGTGAGCAAGGGGGAGTGGGGAGTGGGGCAGGGAGTGCCTTACTTTACTTGCAAATAAACGCCGATCCATACTGATTGGGTAGTTTAATAATTAAGGTATGCCGATAGAAGACGCAAGAAGTATACAGGAATGAAGAGCGTCTTCCGTGAGGATGAGACTGACGAAGGTAAACAGCTGAGACCCGCTAGGCCCCCTCCGTTCTCTGTGCTTGGCATGAACACACTAGGTGTGACTGGTGGGACTTTACAGAATTCATCTTATCATGAAGAGGCTGAGAGTCAACTATTGTACTGATGCAATCAGTTAACAACAAAAAAAAAATGAGGAGGATCAAGAATCTGGCCACATACGCTTGGAGTTGTCGGTTTTAAATATCTGGCTAAAACCAACAGTTAACCCGCTATATGTGTATCTCTTTTACGGTTTGGAAAAGATCCTGGAGAATAAGGGCAGTTTTTGTTTTTTCAGCGACTACGATCCCATCTCTGTTTCTGATATGAGTCCTCTAAATATTGCTTCTGTCGAAGAGATCGGATACACTTTCATAGAATACGATCAGAGAAGGACATCACAAACTAAAGTACCAGTTGTCGTTTCTTGCCGCCTCTTTTGCACGAAAACCGGCCTCTTATGCACGAAAAACTAGTTTTCTTTGCACGAAAACCAGCCTCCTATGCACGAAAACCAGCCTCTTTGCACGAAAACCAGCCTCTTTTGCACGAAAATCAGCCGAATCATTACGATGTAGAGCTAAATGTCGAGGAATCCGTAATAATGTTATGTAACAGCCCTGTGTAATCACCTGATTGATAGGAAATGATACCTCACATAATTGATTGACTGTACTTCAACAGGTGTACAAAGAATATAAGTTTATTGCTTTTATTAAGATTACACATAATTCGACTAAATCACACAGGAGAACTGTAAGCGCTGATTTTGAATCCAAAGAGACAAGAATTCTTTTGTGTAAAACAGAGATATTAAGATTAAAGTTTATTGCTTTTAAAACTGCAGATAATTTGGCTGTGAAAATTATCGTTTTGTTATTTCGAATTTCTTTCCACTGTTACGGGACGGTATCACAAAAGCGTGATCAACATCGGAAGAATCTAAGCAAATGTGTAGACATGAGCCATATTTACCGTGTGTGTCAAACTCTTGGCATGGACTTTGAGTGTAAGAGGATTATCAGATTACTGAGATCCTCCTAAGAGTGTATAGTTTCAGCACTCTCTGCCGTCCAGAAAGACGTGAGCAATTTGGAAGAGTGGCAAAACAGTCAAGAAATAAGTGACAATCATGAAACAGGTAAAAAGTATTCATTAAGGAAGTGTAAACTGCTTTATAACCTATCCCTCTATATACATAGATACCAGCATCTAGTTCAGTCATATGCTATGATATAGTGCTTGATCCTCACTGTGACATTAGAGGTACAGACCGCTCTGTGATCACTGAAGAATAGCACCCCGGCCTCTTTGTATGTTGAATTAATCAAAGCCTGTCAGCGAAGAGCCAAGGCCATTTCAAAGGGTGAAGAATCAATACTTGTTAACTTATGTAAATCAGTCTTGGAAGCGTTAAAATATACTTTGACCGTGTGACAAAGCGACCAAACTAGCCCTGATGCAAACATGAACAAGGGTTAAAACCGCATTTAATCAGAGCCACGCCAGAAGCAGCGCGTGATAGTGTGGTTTTTTACCTAGCTTTGTTCGTCTACGAGGTAATTGACAAGCTTACCGAGAAAAAAAAA
>JADBJO010004758.1:175000-186780 GCA_016801955.1 Conus betulinus | reverse complement strand
TTTGATGATCGAAATTGCTGAATACTTAATACATAGTCCGATTGGGGTTTTTATTTAGATAGTTTTGAGCTATTTCATTTTGTCTAAGATAGTGAATGGATTTTTGTTTTCTTGCTATATGTTAATTTTTTCCCACTAACTGTTGTATTTAAGATGATTGATCTGTTAAATGTTCAGTTTAGACACATATACAGATACATACACACACACACACACACACACACACACACACACACACACACACACAAGAGAGGGGTGGTGGTTGGTGGTGGATTTATGGCGGAGTATGCAAATACTGGCAGATGAGATGGTTGAAATAATGGTGTTTGAGGTTGATATGCATTGGTGTTGTTTGGTTGATTCAGGGAGCGAGCGAGTTCCATTGACAGGAACCTGAATATGTTAAACTGGATTTGAATAAGTCAATTCTAGGAACAGGGACATGAAGTTTAGGTAGAGTTCTTGAGGAATTTATCGGGAATCTGTGAACTAATGTGGTGGGTGCCTTCCCAGACAATCTTGTATTCTAATCTCAGACTTAAGGGGAGAACCTGAATCTTTTTAGTCCGAGTCCAGAAGACTACTGGTTTTTAGGAGGACTAATTTGAGTGCTCGCTTGTGTAGGCTTAGTAATGGTTTGAGGGTGTTAGCGCTAGCACAGTCCCATAGAGTAGATCCATAGTCTATGTGTGATTGAATATGAGACTGAAAAAAAGCTTGCGTGAATGCAGGTCGAGGAAGCGTTTTTGATTTTGGAGAGTTGATAAACTTTCTGTGAAACTTTTTTGCACAGTGAGTTTATGTGAGCTTGCCAACTAATGTTGTTATCAATTGTTATTCCTAGCACTTTGAGGCATGTTACCTGTTCAACAGGTTCATCTTTCAGATGTACAGGAGGAAACTTAATAGTGAGATTTTGTCTTTTTTGCCTGGTTGTGATAAGCATGGATTTAGTTTTTTTTTTTTTTTTTGAAGCGACATGTGATTTAGTTCAGTCCATTTTACGAGGTCATTCGCACTTTCTTGTAAAGTTTGTGCAAGAACAGTAACATCAGAATGATTTGTGTGTATTGTTGTATCATCTGCAAAGAGTTCACATGCGGATGTGATATGGAGTGGTAGATCATTGATGTAAATTGTGAACAGTAAGGGACCCAGGATAGAGCCTTGTGGGACGCCATAGGAAAGTGTTTGAAATGAAGAAGTAGTTGTATTGATTTTTTCACACATTGTTGCCTATTTGCGAGATATGATTGAAAAAAACTTAAGAGTTTTTGTGGATAAGCCATACAATTTTAATTTTCTAAGAAGAAGGTTATGGTCTATCACATCAAATGCTTTTTTTTGAAATCGATGAATAGGACACCACACATATCTGTTGTTGTTAATGCTATTTAGCCAGTCATCAACTAAGTTGATTAGGGCTGTGTGGCATGAATGGTTGTGTCGAAACCCGGACTGTCTTGGATGAAGCAAATGGTATGTATTAAGGTGGTGTAGTGTGTGTTTGTTCATGTGTTTTTTTTTTCAAAGGTTTGGAAATAGAGGAAATGATTGAGATTGGTCTGTAGTTTGCAGGGTCTGAGTTGTCACCTGCCTTGTGGATAGGAATGACTTTTGCTTTTTTTTTGAAACTGTCGGGAAAATGATTTTTGTCTATGCATAAATTGAAGACGTATGTTAATGTATCTGTAATTGCTGGAGCTGATAGTTTGAGGATTTTCCCGTCTAGGCCATCCACCCCCCCGCAGGTACCTGACTGTTTTAGGTGCGTTAGGTAGTGATAAACTTCAAAGACTGTTATTGGTGGAATATAAAGTTCAGACGTGATGTTTTTATCTTGGCAATATTGTTTCAGTTTTTTTTGAAGATCGTTTGATTTGGAAGAATCTGTCGTGACAATTTTATTAGCTATAGTGCAAAAGTGCGTGTTTTTAGCTGTTCGACAGAGATGTCTTTAATTACAGTTGATTTTGAAGAAGATTTTGTTTGTAAGCTCGTTAATAGCTCTCCATAATTTTTTGGTTCTGATTTGATGATATTATATTAGTTCTCGATAATATTTTGTTTTTTCTCTGCGCTTCTGTGAATTTATTGCATTTCTCAGTTTTCTAGATTCTTCTTCATAGCCATGTTGTTTTAGCAGATCTCTAAGGTAACCTGCCTCCTGTAACTCTTTAGTGTACCATGCCGGTTTAGGATCATGCCGTACTCTAATCGTTTTTAGAGGGGCGTGTTTATATATATTTCTGTAAATGTTTTGATCCAAAATTCAACAGCAAGATCTGGATCAGTTATGTCAAAAACTGAAGAGAGATTTGAGTTAAGCAAGTCATGCAGAAAGTCTTGGTCGTTAAAGTTTGTAAAGCAACGGTAGGTTATTGTCTTGTGTCCCGTTTTGGGATTTTTACTCCTTTTTTTTTTACCATGTGACACAAAAATTGGGTAATGGTCACTACAGTTTAGAACAGGGACGCAGGCTTCTGCTATGTTAGTGTTATCTGAAACATAAATGGTCAATAAGTGTCTTCGAGTTTGGGGTGACTCTCGTTGGAGATTCGATGAGTTGGTGTAGATTAAATATTGATTGAATGCTTGCGTCCATTGGTTTTGCACTTTTAGAAGGTCTATGTTAAAGTCTCCAAGTAAAATGATTTCCTTGGATTCTAGCGAGACTGCATCCATCATCGTAATAAATTTGTCGACCCAGTTTACTCTTTGAGATGGATTCCTGTAGCAGAATCCAACCAAAATGGAAGGGTTTCTTTTCAGCTTAACTTCTATCCAGACACATTCTACATCTTTACTTTCTAGGTGTAGAAGTCGTTTGAAAGGTAAGGGTTTCGCTGATGTAGATAAGAAGACCCGTCTCTTTCGCTTCTGTAGGATCTTTTCGGATTGTGTTATATCCTGGAATTGTTACATCATTGTCGCTAATGTGTGCAGTTAATCTGGATTCAGAGAGTCCTAAAATATGAAAGGGTTTACCATGATTCCAAATCAGTGTTGATATATGATGTCTTATTGACTGCATGTTGGATATTAAGGTGACAGATTCGAAGTCCTTCTTTACATGGCCACGCAGACTGGTTTCTTGTTCATTTCTAGTTGTATATTGATGTGATGATTATAGGAGACGACGATTTTGCACGTTAACTATCGTTAAGATTTGTATAGTCAGAGAACACAAAAAAAGCAAAGAGAGGGGGAAAATGGGGTGGTTTTTACACACCGTAACAACTTTAGGAAACTAGAACGAATGAGAAGACAATAAAATCTTCACACTATATGTCCGTACGCTCCTCGGTCAGATGGTATTCTTATGGAAACACTTTTTCTGCAATGAAGAGATACACACAAAGGAAGTACTTCTAAAGCAAAATTATGATTAAGGGGACAGAAGAAGAGAAGAGGTAATAAAAGGTAAAATGAAACTTAAGACAAAGCAAAGAACCAACAACCCAAAATGAAAACAAGTGGGAAAAAAAAGCTCGGACACAACACAAGTCACGTAGTTGTTGCACTTGTAACTACGAGTTGGCAATGCACAATATTGCCTCGCTCGTAGTAAATAGTAGTTATATGCAAAAGTCTCCTGCTGCTGCAGAGGCTTTGTTCAGTCTCTTTTCTATAGGGAACCTTTTTTCTCTTTGTTTTACTTAAATACAAACACAATGTGTCCGTCCGTATAGTACACACACAACAGAACAATCTTCAATGCAAAATGATAATGATATGAGAAACAAGCAAAAGTTAAAGTTACAAACAATTGTGCAACAACATATACAAAAAAGGTAAACAATGTTCAAAGGAAAAATAATGAGTATTGGTCTATATATGACTCGTATGGACTCTCAATACGGGCACGCGTCACACTCCCAATGTCAGCACGTTTTGTTCGGTCTTTTTAACCACACTGAGGCAGCACTTCGATGACGACACGCACCAGTTTTGTTTGTCTACAACACTCCCAATGTCAGCACATTTTGCCCTGTCTTTTTAAACACTGAGTGGTAGCACTTCGATGTCGACGCACCAGTTTTTGTTTGTCTACAACACTCCCAACGTCAGCACATTTTTGCCCTGTCTTTTTAAACACTGAGTGGCAGCACTTCGATGTCGACGCACCAGTTTTTTTTTTGTCAACAACACCACAGAACGCACTTCTTGAGATAAGAGTAATAAATAACTCGTATATAATAGTATGCAATGCATCTGACAGGCACCCGACAGACTACAGCAGGCCAGACAAGGAAACGAACAAACAAACAAATACACATAAGTTTACACATACACCAGGCACACGCACGCGCAGCGCGCGCGCGCGCACACACACACACACACACACACACACACACACACACACACACACACACACACACACACACACACACACACACACACACACACACACACACACACACACACACACACACCCACACACACGCGCATGTAGAAAACCATTAGATATGCGCTCAAAACAATTAGATATGCGCATACGTACATAGCACATGGATGATGAAAATTAATAGCATATCGCACTACATATACCTATGTGATATGAAGTGGAGATAAACATATGCACGCTCACAACCATTAGATATGCGCACACACACATAGCACATAGATGATGAATTAGCATATCGCACTACATACCTATGTGATGGAGTGGATATATAAACATATGCAGAGACGGTGATCAAGCAATGATATATGAATTAGGGATGCATACAGGCGACATGTTAATTTACTTAAATGAGGCCATGGGGAGAGGAGCTGCTTGGTATTGCTGTGACAGGAACTGAGCGGTCATTGTGTTCAGCAACTGAAGCAAAAATGGATGTAGAGGGCTAGGGGGTTGTACTGGCTGCTGTGGGATGTGTGTGATGGTGGGGGGGCTGGAAGTGTAATGTGTTGGGTGGTTGAAGGACTGTTGTGTTGGGAGGTGTAAGGTGGGCATTGTCTGGAGTTGGTGGATTGTATGGGGTATTAGAGGGTGGTAGTTGTGCTGTGCTGTGAAATTGTAGCCAAGATGGGTTGTGAGGTTGCAGCTGAGATGTGTTTGGAGGTGGGGTGTGTTGGTTGCTGTTAGTGTGTGGTTTGGACATGGAAGGGGGTGATGTGCTATGTGGGTGGAGGGTGCAGGTCACGTTTCTGTACTCTTTACATTGCTGTTTGTCATTTCTATCCACTGGGGAGGAAAAAGAATACATGTGGGTGTGGGGGATTGTAGAAGGGGTTGTTTTGTAGGGCGTTGATGCCTACCTAGTATATATATAGACACTGCGAGAGTTGGGATTTTGGGGAGTGTTCGCTGGGAAATCAGTTTCATAGTTATAACTAGGTGGACTGTTAGTGGTCACTGGGGCGGGGCTTCTTGTGCTGGAAGACGTTCCCTTCTTCCTCTTTGTGAGGTGGGACTGATGCAGTTGGAGGCTTGGGTCTTGTAGTTAGTGGGACAGATGTTGGAGGCAAGGACTTTGCAGCCATATGAACTGGGGTGCAGTCTGTCTCGGTACATGGCTTTCTTTGGCGCCCCAGATCTGGCGAGGAAGGAGGGGGTGTTATCTAAGTAACTGACCCCCCCCTTGACTTGACGGCAGAGAGGCGAAGATTGGCCGTGGATCGTGACGCCATGTCCTTAAGGGGGTGTTGACCAAGGGGGAAGAAGAATGGAGGAGGCCTGCAGTGAAGCACTGGGGAACGCTTGCCTGAGTAGGTGGATTAACTCAGCCCAGTCCTGCTACAGGCACTGGCCTTTTGTCACAGCTGTTGATCCCCACATGGAAAGTGACCCGTTGGATGTGGGGTGATGGGGGCTGTGATTTCAGCCACTGACACAGGTGATGGACTGTCAGGCCAGGCACTGACAGATTTTTCACCCTGAAGCACTCTGTGGACATTTCCTTCTCATCTACCCCCTGTAACACAGAGTCTCCTAATAGCAGTATGTTACAAGTTTCTGGGATTGTCTTTTGTCGTAAGTTAGCTAAGGGAGGTGGGGGATTTGGATTCTGTTTGTTGATGGCAGTGGGGATTTCTGTCATTGTGTTTGTGGCTGGTTTGTTCTTGTGTGTACAGATTTTGTTGATGGAACAGATGAACCAGTGTTTTGCTCTGCAGGACTGTCTGATAGCACACTGTATGTGTTTGATGTTTCCACAGCATATTCAGTCTGTGTAGATGATGTAGCTGAAGTGTCGCTGTGTATCTGGACTGTTTGATTGTCTGATTGTTGTGTTTGATTGATTGGTTTGAGGGCATGCACTTGTTTCCTAATGTCAGTATTGATGTTGTTTTGACTGTCTTTGAATGATTGATTGCAGTCTGCTCGTGGTATCTTTCATCTGACGTTGTAGATGTGTGTGTTCATCCTGTACTTGTTTGATTTGTTGTGAAAGGTCTTGATTTAATGACTTTAGGGAATTTTTCACTCTAATCTCCATATCACCCATATTCTGGGTGTTCCGTTCAACTTGCTGGGATGTGTGTTCAAGTTTATTTTTCAGTGTTTGTATGTCTTGCTGCATGTTGGAGATAGTGCGTGTGGCTGAGATCAGCTGTTTTTTGAGGTGTGTGATAACGGCCATGCTTGCTAGTTGAGAGAGTGTGGGGGAAATCCGATGCTGTGAGCTGGCACTCTGGGGGGTCAGTGTGTTGATAGAATGAGTAGCAGACAGAGGGTCAGGACTGGTGGGAGAGGGTGAAAATACACAGTGTTCTAAAACACACGGGGTGGGCGTGGGAGGATCAGATGGGGGGTCAGTATTTGCTGGGTAGAGGAAGGGACTGAGGAGTGAGAAATGTCAACAGGGGATGAAGGGCTGTTGATGGCTGGAGACTGGAGGGATGCAGGTGGCGATTCCATGCTGTCTGGGGCGGATGAGGGAGGGAGTGTGGCATGGGATGTGTTGGAGCTGACAGGTAATTGGGGTTCCTGAGTTAGTGAGGGGTGAGGCATCGATGGTGGAGGGATGGAATCACCTGACTTGAGCGATGTTTCCACATTATCTTTTGTCTGTGCATCACAGATGGCCAGTGGAGTTGGAGGAAACGAGTCTGTAACATTGTGAAGGGCATCTGCAATTGACAATATTGAAACATCTGGTGCAGACAAATGGGACACAATTTCTTTCAGTCTACCAAACTCCTGCTGAACCCACTCTTGGCAGACATGTCCTTGCACTAAGATTTTTCCTGTTGTATAATAGACGTGAATTGTTAAAAGTTTGTGTTCACTGGGCAGTGGGGTCAAAAAGGTCGGCGAGGAGGCGATAGGGGAGCGCGTGATGTGCTTATGCGTGTGTAGATGTGTGTCTGCGTCTTCGTGTATCGGTGCGTATCTTCGCATACGGGTGCGTGTCTTCGTGCATGCGTACGTGTCCCAACGGCAGTCAATATGAGCCATATGTAGAAAAGGTCAAATGAGCGATGAAAAGAAAAAAAAAAAGAAATGAGCAGGATTACACTGATAAGAGAGAAGAAGACAGCAAGTAACTAATACAAGAAGGAAAGTAAACTTCAGCGCATGCACAGCCACAACTGACTAAAAACATCGTCAGATAGAACATAGGCAGAAACAGACAGACTGAGACACCAGAGTAGAAGATATAAAATATAAAATAGAAGCAAACAACAAAAGCAAAAAGAATCCTGCGTAGACTATATTTTTTTTTCAAAAGAAACAGCATTTCGAATTCAATTTCAAAGATTGTGTAGAATCCAATTATAGGGGGAAGACCATTAAGAATACAAAGAAATGAATGTATGAGGAAGAGAAAAAAAATAATAATTCGTATTGTTCAAGTACGGATTTCACCTATTGGTTTTTTTCTTCTTCAATTCAAGTGTGTGTAAACCGACGTTTGGGTGATTAATGAACACGCTAATAATTTTTCTTCCATAATAAAATACCAAAATAACTGTTGCTCCAATGATAAGACAATGGGGATAATTTTTGCTTCCATGATGACACAAAAAAAAAAAACCTTTGAAGATGACATTTGCTTCCTTCATGAAACAAAAAGATAACTTTTGCTTCCATGATAAAACAAGGAAGATAACTATTGCTTTCATGATGAAACAAGGAAGATAACTTTTGCTTCCATGATGAAACAATAACTATTCTTCCATGGTAAAGCAAGGAAGATAACTTTTGCTTCCATGATGAAACAAGAAGATGACTTTTGCTTCCATGATGTTACATGAAACATTACATTTGCCTTGGTGATGAAACAGTAGCACGCAATAACTCAAAGCGGATGCGGCTCGCGGTACCCATTCATCTAGCGCACACTGTGCAGGCAAAAAGGCACACAGCACAAACAGGGACTGTTTCCTTAACCACAAAAAGAAATCTGGTCCAGTCACAATGAAGTCAGCAGAACTGAACGACTTATGCGGCATGTCATGCACTACAATATTCTTAAATTAAAGACGAAGACGAAACACTAAGACGTAGTTTTAAACAGTCTAGAATCACATTCACCTTCTCTTCTGTTCAAAATCAACTTTAACTGAAAAACAACATGACAACTCTTCTCTTTGAACGGCTTGAGAAAGAGCCCTCGGCTAAGTCACTCTCCACACTTCCCGCTGACATGTACATACACAGCAGCAAGAGCAGAGTACAAACAGATGTCAACACGGTATTCAAGACTGACGTACGTTTTGAACCTGGAACCCAGTCACACAGAAGAGGCCAAACAACAGAAACAAACGCAGGGTAACATAAGATAGCTGGCATGAAAAGGAAATCTGAACTGAGACAGGGAACTGTAGCAATGAATAACTTAAGTAGAACTACAACTATTGGCAGCTGCATAAACTTACGGCTCTTCCCTTTTGCTGCAGTTTGGGGTGGGAAACACTGTTCCCAGCCACGTTTATATATATATATATATATATGTGTGTGTGTGTGTGTGTGTGTGTGTGTGTGTGTGTGTGTGTGTGTGTGTGTGTGCGTGTGCGTGCGTGCGTGCGTGCGTGTCTGTCTGTGTCTGTCTCTATCTGTTTCTGTGTGTCTATGTGTCTGTGTGTCTGTCTGTGTGTGTCTGTGTGTCTGTATCTGTGTGTCTGTGTCTGAATGTATATATGTATGTATGTATGTATCGATGAAAATGTGCTGACGTTCTTTTTGAAAACAATGCAACAGATAGTAACTCACATTTATCACACCAGACCACTGACTGCAATTTCCACCGATCAGTGTAGCAGATACAGATAATCATCCTACTAAACAGACAACAACTATTAGCCACATATAAGCATATTTTGCAAAATATACCTTAGTAAGAATCGTTCAAGGGTGAATCACTTATCAGCAATATTAAAACGTAAATTTGCGTATGTGATCGGATCACACAAGATTTACTTACCCTTGTAAATGTGGGGAAAATCTTAAATGGAAATGTCAAATAAAATACACATCATAGAATTTGCAGATACAAAATGGCGTCGAATGGTTAGAAAAGGTGAGTAGTTAAACGCTTACAGGTTGAAAGAATGGTGACCTTGCTGTGACTTACAGTTGGCTATATGCAGGTGTCCCGCCGACAGATATCCCACCATTGTCCACCTCACCCATCCCCACCTCTACCCCGCCCACAGCCCCACCATCTTTCTCTTTTGATGCCCATGTGTTGTGATACTATCAAACATACCGCTTAATTAAAACGAGCCCCCATTTTAATTGGTACACAGTGAGAGGGGTTCATCATTGAACGAGAAACAGCTTTAACAACACCGTCCCTCGTCCCTTTCCGGACAGCCTACATTGGTATGACTATGACACACGCAGCATGTGAGTCAAATAGGCAAACAGTCTCTTTTGCTAATCGTCGTTTTGTTATCATTTTCTGATGCGTCACTTAGCCCTTGCGCCGATGGAAATTGAACAGCCAGTCATTGGATCCCGTTTAATGAAATTCAGATTCACGGGATTTTGTTCCATAGAGTTAAGCTTCACATGACCCTGGTAATCAATGATTCGGTATCATTTCATGATATGACTTTAAGTTAGAATTATTCAGTGACACCCAGATTTGACATCTTTACCAATCAAAGGCGATTTCAGACGTGAATAGCCATTCTGGCAGACAGGGAAAGGAAACCAAATTAACACCACAATTACATCATCAGAAAGACAACTCCTAAACATGGGCACCAGGCATGCCAATGTTATCGCTGAGCGCAGGAGAAGGGAGGGGGGTTATGCGCCAAACAAGTCAGTTTTATATCTCAAAGCGCAGGGGGTGGGGTGTCGATTTCGCAGCCAGAGATTGCCAGCCCGCTTCTCTGCTACTGAGACAGTAAGGTACCCCGTTCACGTTCATTTGGTCCCGTAATGTAACATTCGCATTCATTTGGTTCTGAAATTCGAAGTTCAGGCTCACTTGATCCTGTAAGTTAAATAAAAGTCCATGTCCACTTGATGTCGTTCTATGAGAAGTCCAGGTTTACTTGATGTTAAATAAAAGTTCATAGTTTACCTAACGTTGCTTGATAAAAAAAAAAAAAAAATGGTAACTTGATGCTACTCAATAAATGTCCAGGATTATTTGATGTTGTTCAATAAAAGTCAAGGATTATTTGATGTTGTTCAATAAAAAAAAAAAAAAAAAGTCCAGGATCGTTTGATGTTTTTTCAATAAGGAATCCATGTCCCCTTGATGCTGTTCAATGACAGTCGGTGTTCACCGTCAATCAAAAGTCCAGACCCTCCTGTTCCTGCAGTCTTCGCGCCATCTTCTGTCTCTGGAGCGTTCTGTGACGGCTGGCAGATGGGGAGGGAGGAGGGGGTCCACGTACTCGGGGAGGGGGAGGGCGGGAGGGGAATAGACCGGCGACACGTGCTTCGGGGACAGAGCTTTGTAGTCATCAAAGTCCTCAACCTGCAGGGGCGTGGCCATGGGCAGGGGGCTGGGTCTTCGCTGGCTGGGGTTTCCGGGGTCTTCACTTCAGGTTCTTTCGTATCGGAGTTTGTGGTTGCTGCTTTGGTGACAGCGCCCGCCACTGCGGCTCCTGCGGCGGCTCCTACAACGGCTCCTGCAGCCAAGAGAACCGGATCGACTTCTGGAAGATTCGGGCTGTGGATGGAGTTCATGGTCATATCCGTTTCTTGATGCATGTTGGGAAGGTTTGAGCTGGAGTGGGACTCTGCGTTTACTTCCGTTTCTTGATGGGAGTCGACAGGCGCTGATTCAACGTCTGTGTTTTCCGGGACTTCGGGTTCTGGTGGTGGTGTGGTGGTGGTGGTGGTGGCGGGGCCACAGGAGCGGCCATGACAACCGGAACGGGATGTAGGGGTTTATTTTCTGTGACTGAAACGAAACAACACTTCATGTTAATTTATTGCACGCCAAGCATCTCCACTGAATCACTGAAACAAAGTTTCAAAAACAGAAGGGGGAGGGGCTAGTCTAGGACACGAAAGGGGGACATAACCGGCAGATAAGGTCGAGTCATGGTGGTGACATTTAGAAGCTGGGAAAGGAAGAGTATGATAGTTGGTGGAGGGTCGCAATGGTTGTGATCGAAAAGTGAAGGGGGAAGGCGCGGGGGGGGGGGGGGGGGGGGGGGGGGGGGGGGGGGGAGGTAAAAAAAAAAAAAAAAGTGTGAAGATGGGACGAGGGTATCGCGAAATAGATTCTGACTGAAATCTATGAATAAAAATCAATCAGTTCAGGTAATGTTAGGGCAGAGAGAGAGAGAGAGAGAGAGAGAGAGAGAGAGAGAGAGAGAGAGAGAGAGAGAGAAAGGGAGGGAGAGAGAGAGAGACA
>JADBJO010004758.1:147500-170000 GCA_016801955.1 Conus betulinus | reverse complement strand
CAAATGTGTCACAAACACAGGAATTTAAACAATATTTGTCTTAAACATAACAACTTGAAATCAATTGTGTTTCAACCGTGGCAGTTTACACACACACACACACACACACACACACACACACACACACACACACACACACACACACACACACACACACACACACACACTGTCTAAAGAAGAGTAATTAGTTTTTGAAATGTTTCAAACACAGTAATTCAACATAAATTTCTCAAACACAGCAGTGTTACCAAAACAGGTCTGAATTATACGAATTTTAAGGAAAACAGTCTCTAATACGGCGGCAAGGCATTTTTCAATATGTCTCCACTACAGCAGTTTTAACAAAAAAAGATCTCATACAAATTATATATATATCAAAAACGTAGCGGTTTATACAAAAAAGAATGCCTGATAACAAGTTTAACAACCCAGCTCACAAACGTACGAATTCTTAGAAAGCATCCCTAAAACACACCAAGGCAAACAAATATGTTTAGAACGGAGCAGCTTTTAAAAATGTCTGAAATATGACACCTGAAACAAAACATTTCTCAAAATGGTACGTAAGCAAATTTCTCGAATTTTAATAGTTTAGATTAAAAATTTCTGAAATAGGAATTTAAAGAAACAAGTCTAAAACACAGAAATTTAGACAAAACTGCTAAAAATAAGAATTTAAACAAAACACGTCTAAAACGTTCTAATTTCAACAAAACGTTTCTCAAAATAGGAAATGAAACAAAACATCAACAGAATGTAAACAAAGCATGCCTCAAACATAAGAATTTAAACAAAACATTTCTCTAAATAGGAATTTAAACAAAACATGTCTCAAGCGTAGGAAGGTAAACAGAACACGTTTAAAATTGAATAGCTACTTCTCAAACATAGCAACTGAAACAACTTATGACTCAAAACATACAAAGCATAACAAAACAAATACACCAGACAAATCTTTAACGAAACAAATGTCTCTGAGACTGGAATGCTAATAAAGCATTCATTTAAGACAGTACAATTTAAGTAAGCATTTATCAGCAGTATCATCTTTTAAAAAAAAAAAAAAAAAAAAAAAAAAAGGTCTTGACACATACAATTTAAACAAAGTGTGTATGAGTGTCAGACTCAGGAAAACTAAACATTGAACTGTGAGACAAAGCAATTTACGCCCTTATAATACATCTCATAAATAAAGATGAGTTTCAGAATCGGGTATTTGAAAAGTATATATTTCTAGAAAACCTTACAAAGTAATCAAAAATGTTATGTTTAATAAACCGCTCCAGGCAAAATCATTTTAAAAAAGTAGATCCCTAAATCATTATTGTGAATAAAAACAGTTTCCAAAACAGGATTTGAACACACACACACACACACACACACACACACACACACACACACACACACACATACGCACATACGCACGCCACACACACACACACACACACACACACACACACACACACACACACACACACACACACACACACACACGACAGTCTGTCAGACAGTCTGCCTTACAATACTCTCTTCTCCTCGATGCTTTGCTCTACTACAGTATCACAAAATATGTTCCAAATCAGAATGTTACACAGATACTTCATACACCTCAGTCATATTGATAAAAAAAAAAAAATCACTGTCATGGAAGAGATCGGAAAATACAGGATGTCGAAAATATAACCTTCCACAGGCAGTTTCTACACTAAACATAGTTAAATGACTTCGTCTGGCAACATGGCAACACACATGGATTGGACCTTTAGAACACCTCTACCCTGTTGTGCATTACATTACAAAACAGAGTTTTTATTTAGATCACTGATCGCTCAAGCGCCCATAATGCACCCGTGAACTCAGTCCTTGTACATTGATGATGATGGTGATGATGATGGTGAGGAGGAGGAGGAGGAGGAGGAGGAGAGAGGAGGAGGAAGAGGAGGAGGAGGATGACTGTGACAACAACAACGACGATAACGAAGACGACGACAACGAGGAGGAGGAAGAGGAGGAGGACCAGAAATGCGAGCAACGATGCACGTTTCTGTTTGTTTGTACAATCATTTTGTACACTCAGAATAACACTTGTAAACAGTATTATGTGAACTTAGAGCAAGTCGAGAGCATTTATAAAGTTGCTAACATAAGAGTACGCGAGTCTGTTAACTGTCTAAGCCAAAGTCCTGTCTTATTCCGTTGTTCTCAGTGATACTTTCAAAAACCCATCGTCATCTCTGATTCTGTTCAACAAAGCCTAGTTCGGTAACACTTAAAAAATATGAGCCGTTGTCATATCTAACATAGCTAGACGAAAACTAGCCCCAAAACTCTTTTTAAAATTCCAAACCCTCGACATCTCTTTTATTGTCTGAGGTAGAACAACCTCTATGACATTCAAAGATCTAGCCTATCGCCATCTCTCTCAATCTCATCTCCAAAACCAACGCTCTGACGCTTGAAATCTTAGCCATCACTGTCTCTCTCAATCTCCTCAGCAAAACCAGCCTCTGTAACAGTTTAGAAATCTAAACCTTCATCGTCTCTTATCCTGTTAAACAAAGCCAGCCTGCCCAGCATCTCCTCCTTATCCTCCCTCTGATCATACTGCCCCTGGGTTTTCTTCTTCTTCGGTAGGTCCATGGACTGACGATGTCTTTCTCCCAGACTTTTGTAATCGTCAAAATCAGAAGGCCCCTGTGGAGCAGGAGCCACTTTCTCTTCCGGAAACGACCTTTTCGACCCTTGGCTCCTTCCGATGCTTTTCCATCGGCCGAATCCGGCACAGCTCCTCCTTCAAGTTCTCCTACGTCATCTCCAGAATATTCACCATCAGTGATATCTTCCTCGTCTTCTGTGTCAGTCATGTCCGTATTATGGTTCAGACCTCGCGATGTGCTGGGTTTTGCCACAGGAGCTACTGTGATGCTCCTGGGTCGTGGGACAGCTGAAGGGGGGGCTTTGCGGGAGTCACTGGCTCTCCTAGTCCTGCCACTGCTCTCCTAGGAACCTGGTCCGGATAAACCCCTTCGCTTCTTCTTCTTCTGCTCGGTCCATAATCACCTAATCCAGATGTCCTTCCAGGACCCCCTATGTTGTTTCTCGCGCCTACTCCATTAGACGTTCCTGAAATGGCGGTGGGTTTGTCCCTTGGCCCTGCGGGACCCCAACCCCGCTGCTTCGTTCTGCAGTTTTGGCTTGGCTTCTGTTAGCAAAAGCGGCGACAGCAGCAACGGAACTTTTAGGGAATCCTGCCCAGCTGCTTCTGGATGTTCTGTTGTCGCTCTGTTTGCTGTCTGTGACGGAACCGACACTAACATCTGGGTTTCCGCCATGAAGAAGGGCTCTTCTCGCTCTGTCCTGCTGAATGCGATCCAAAAGATTGTCAGAACCTCTGCGGTCTGCAGCCTGGGAACTTCTTGTGCTAGGATCCGGCCCCGTAGATAAGTTACCGAAAGGTGGGCGTGGGCCGCTGATAGAGTTTGGCTGGGAACTCCGGTTGGCAGTAGAATTTGGAACTGGTCCGTGTGGCGAGTAGTTGCTAGGTGTATATAGAGGTGTGTTGTGGTCTGGTCGATTACTACCTATGCCTGAACTTCCGCCTGCTCCTGCTGGTGTGCGCCCAGCTGTATGGGACGGGCCATCAGAGCCACCAGCTCGAGGAGGTGGATTCCTGTTGGGAGTGACTTTGTTACTGT
This sequence comes from Conus betulinus, assembly GCA_016801955.1. Taxonomy (NCBI): domain Eukaryota; kingdom Metazoa; phylum Mollusca; class Gastropoda; order Neogastropoda; family Conidae; genus Conus; species Conus betulinus. The sequence goes on along the minus strand of JADBJO010004758.1, from coordinate 166,305 downwards.
GTTGCATGCCTTTGCTAATGTCCCGTGCTTCCGTTCCTCTACCCCCAGGGGAATGTCCAATTTTTGTTCTATCGTCAGCAGCAGGTGTTTTGGCTGGAGGTAGACCCACCATCAGCTGAAATCGTCAACCCCACCAACAACAGGAGTTTGGCTGGGAGCAGACGACCCACCCTGTGGTGAAATTGTCAACCCACCAACTACGTCAGTTTGGCTGGGAGCAGATCCACCGTTAGGCGAAATGGTCAACCCACCCGTAATTCCAGCAGATGATGGGTCAGAATGTGACGAAGCCTTCCCTTTGTCATGTGAAGCAGGATTATCAGATGTGGGTTGATCACCACCCTCTCTTCGTCGTCCTCGTCGTACAGTTCAGTGTCATAGTCATTGCCGTATTGCTGTTCATCGACCTGTGCCAGAGTGGCGCCAAAGTCGAATGGCTTCTTTTTCTTTTTACTAAATGCTTTCGCCGCCGCCGCCACGCCTGCAGGGAAGGCTGTTCTTCGTTTGTCGTCGCTGCCGCTGTTTCCGTTATTATTGCGGTGGTGGTATTGTTCTTGCTTTTTCCTGCCTCGGCGTTACTCTGTTTTTCGTGGCGTTTTCAGCGGAGCCATTTCTCTGAGTGTCGGGTCCGTCTTGGGTATCATCATAGTCATCATATTCACCCTCATTTGTCATAATCATCATTGTCTTCGTCGAATTCATTATCGTTGGAGTTGCTCTGGTTCTTGTTGCCTTTACTGTCTGATTTAGACACATCCTTCTTGCTGCCTCCAAAGAAGCCTTTCTTTTTCTCTTCCTTTGTCTGTACGGTTGTGGGCCTTCCAGCGCTGGTGTGGTCGGGGTTACTGTCTTTTTCTTTCTTGTCCTTTTTGGAGGTCTTTTTGCCACCTCCAAAGAACCCTTTCTTCTTCTCTTCCTTTTTCTGCACAGTGGCAGGCCGGTCAGCAGATCCTGTCGTGGAATCCTGAGAACCGACGTTCTGGTGGCTGCCTTGACGTGTGCCCACATTATTTCTATTGTCGCCCACAGCTTCTTCTGGTTTTCCAGGTTCATCGTCCGGGTCAGCATCGCCATCATCGTAATCATCGTAGTCTGTATAATCATTGTAGTTGTTGGGGCCACTTGCTCAATGTTGGCTTTGAAATCAAAAGTTTCTTCTTCTTTTTTTTGCTAAATGCAGTGGATGCCGGCACAGAGGGCATGGATGATGTTGCCCTGTCGTTGTCGTTACCATTCTTATCCCCGTAATCATTTCCGTCTTCTGTTGACCCTTTTCCGGCTTTGCTCTTCTGATTTGCAGGCTGTGACGTTCTCTGGGCGCGTATTGTCATTGTCGCCCATGGTTTCATCGTCATCATAATTACCCTCATCACCATAGCCATCGTCATCATAATTTTCATCATCATAGCCTTTGCTTCTGTCATCCTGTGGATCGCCATTTTTTCTTGTTTTGTTGATCAGCAGTACTAGTGCTGTTCTTTCCATCCTTCGGCTGTCTTTGTTCTTTTTACGACCAAACAAACCGAAAAGGCCTTTCTTCTTCTCTTCCCTTTTTGCCATTAGAAGACGGAGAGGAAGTGTTATTGGTAGACTTTGGGGCTGTGTCGTTTGTTGCAGATGCGACCCCAGGATCATGTCTCCCTTGGCTATTGCTGTTGATTCCTGCATTTCCATTTGGACCCCCGGTACCATTGTTGCCTGTTTCAGCGTTTCCACTACCAAGGTTGTTGCCACCTTGTCCCGGGTTGCTGTCAGTACGATCACCTTTCAGACCAGGTGTGTCTGTGCTTTTTGATCCTGATTTATCACTGTTATTATTGTCAACGGGGCCAGTATTGTTTCCATTACTGCGTCCTGCAGCTGCACTGCTGCCATAATTGCCACCCGGAGTTGTTTCATTAAGACCAGGACCTGAAACTGCCCTGCCGGCGGCAGTCCTATTAGCTAGAGGGCCTTCACCGAATCTGGTCCTTGGCGGAGGATTCCTGTCCCTGCCCCCTCCGCCAAATCTGCCTCCCCCGCCAATGAAATCGTTTCTAGCTTGCTGGGTTCGTTGTGCCCCTAAGCGGCACTCTCCTGACCTCTGCCTGGCGTGGAACTGCCGGAGTACGGGTCAGAATTTCCTAGATGGTGCCGTAGAACTGGCGTTGAGCAACAGAGCCCTCCGTGCCGTGTCACTGGCCACGCGACTGAGAAGTTTGTCTGTGTCGTTCTGAGGGGCGTTGCCTGCGTCAGATCTGTTTCCAGGATTGGTGTCTCCAACGGATGAAGAGTTACCGTATCTGTTGCTCCCGGATCCGTCATTTCCACACCGTACCTGTTGTCAGAAGGACCTGCATTGTTTCCGTACCTGTTATCAGAAGGACCTGCATTGTTTCCATTTCTGTTTTCAGAAGGACCTGCATTGTTTCCATATCTGTTTTCAGTAGGACCTGCATTGTTTCCGTACCTGTTGTCAGAAGGACCTGCGTTGTTTCCGTACTTGTTGTCAGAAGGACCTGCGTTGTTTCCATACCTATTGTTAGAAGGACCTGCATTGTTTCCATATCTGTTGTCAGAAGGACCTGTGTTGTTTCCATACCTATTGTTAGAAGGACCTGCATTGTTTCCATACCTGTTGTCAGAAGGACCTGCGTTGTTTCCATACCTGTTGTTAGACGGATCTGCATTGTTTCCATACCTGTTGTTAGACGGGCCTGCATTGTTTCCATGTCTGTTGTCAGAAGGACCTGCATTGTTTCCATATCTGTTGTCAGAAGGACCTGCATTGTTTCCATATCTGTTTTCAGTAGGACCTGCATTGTTTCCATACCTGTTGTCAGAAGGAGGACCTGCGTTGTTTCCATGTCTGTTGTCAGAAGGACCGGCGTTGTTTCCATACCTATTGTTGGAAGGACCTCCATTGTTTCCATATCTGTTGTCAGAAGGACCGGCATTGTTTCCGTACTTGTTGTCAGAAGGACCTGCGTTGTTTCCATACCTGTTGTTAGAAGACCTGCATTATTTCCGTACCTGTTGTCAGAAGGACCGGCATTGTTTCCGTACCTGTTGTCAGAAGGACCTGCATTGTTTCCGTACCTGTTGTCAGAAGGACCCGCGTTGTTTCCATACCTGTTGTTAGACGGACCTGCATTGTTTCCATATCTGTTGTCAGAAGGACCTGCATTGTTTCCATGTCTGTTGTCAGAAGGACCTGCATTGTTTCCATACCTGTTGTCAGAATGACCTGACCTGCATTGTTTCCATACCTGTTGTCAGAAGGACCTGCATTGTTTCCATACCTGTTGTCAGAAGGACCTGCATTGTTTCCATACCTGTTGTCAGAAGGACCTGCATTGTTTCCGTACCTGTTGTCAGAAGGACCTGCGTTGTTTCCATATCTGTTGTCAGAAGGACCTGCATTGTTTCCATACCTGTTGTCAGAAGGACCTGCGTTTGTTTCCATGGTCCTTGCTAGCTGGGCCAGATTTGGGATTGTGCTGATTTTCTCCCTGACCAGCACTTTTACTGTCATGGCTGGCGTTACGACCATTATTGTTGCTGTTTGGACCAGAGCTAGCATTACCGTTATTAGCATTGTTGCCAGAATTGCCACCATAGTTATTGCCACCAAGACTGGAGTTGTCTTGATTAGCTCCCGGAGTTCTGTTGTCAGAGTTCTTTCCCTTTTCATTGCTTCTGTCACCGTTCTCTGTTTCTTCAGGATACTCTGTGTTTTCTTCAGTGTCTTGGTCATCTTGAAAGTCATCAGTTTCATCTTCATAGTCGTAGTTTCTTGGATCTGTGGCTTCTAGATTAGCTTTGAAGTCAAAAGGGCTTTTTCTTTTTCTTGCCAAAAGCCATAGCAGCGGCAACGGGCAGTCATAGCGGCATTGACTGCATGCTTTGGGTCATCAGCCACTTGTTCACTGTTACTTTCTTCAGGATTTTTTGTTTTGGAGTTCTTGCCTTTGTTGCTTGTATCCTGCTGCACGCCTTGGTCTTGGTCATAATTCTCATCATCATGGCCATCATCATCGAAAGTGTTGTCCTCTCATCATTTCTGGCATAAGACCCATCATGTTTATCGTCATCAGTTTCTTCTTCATTACTTGCGGGTGGGGCGTTATCAGTGTCTTTCTTTGTTGAAGAATCTTTGTCTTTGTTTTTCTTCCGACTAAATAAACCGAAAAGACCTTTCTTTTTCTCTTTCTTTTTATTTCCTGATGAACAGGCTGCTGTTGTTCCGGATGTGGCCGCTCCTTCTCTAGACTCATCTCCTGTTTTGTTTCTGTCTCCATTAGAACCAACGCCAGTTTTCGAGTTTGATGAGTGACTGCTGTTAACATCTTTATCTCCAGAAGGATCGCCACGATTTGGCGAATCAGAATAGCCGCCGTGCTTTCCGCCTGAAGCTAAATTATCTCTTCCAGCGGAAGTATCATCAAAGTTTACATTCTTTCTACCATCATGACCAGAATTCCCCACCCGCCTTGTTACTGGTGGGGCCCATTTTGTCACTTGCATCCAGGTAGCTGGTAGAGCTACCTTGATCAGAACGACCAGCATTGTAGTCCCCTTTGCCCGGGTTCTGGTTGTATCTATTGCTGTCTGTACCCGGGCTGCGCACATCATCACCAGATCGTCCAGGGCCTGAGCTCGTTTGTGAATTTCTATCAGTCAACGACCCCCTACCTCTTGAGTCTGATTTCATGTCAGAGTTTCTGCCGTAACTTCTGTCTGACATTGAACCTTTTTGGCTACCCTTGGGTAACGAATTACGTGCGGGTGGCTGATCTGGGCGCGGACTGTCAGAAGATGAGCCTTGGTTATACAGAAGGGCTCTTCTTGCGTTGTCTGCGGCAACACGACTGAACAACTGCTCTGTGGCTTTGTCGGCTCCTGGTGCATATTTACCATCATTGTTGTTTCCAGCAGAGCCTTGTGTGTTCCCATAATTATTGCCATTTGAGCCTGATGTGTTGCCATAGCCGTTTGAATTTCTCTTGCCATAGTCGTCGCTACCCGAAGCTCCCGTGTTGCCATAGTTGTTGCCACCTGAACTTTGAGGGTTGCCATAGTTGTTTCCACCTGAACCTTGGGGGTTGCCAGAGTTTTTGTTACCTGAAGCTTCAGTGGTGCCACGGCTGTTGCCACCCGGACCTTGAGTATTCCCGTAGTTGTTGCTACCTGAATTTTGAGTATTGCCGTAGTTGCCACCTGAAGCTTGACTGTTGCCATAGTTATTTCTTCCTGAACTTTGAGAGCTGTCATGATTTTTGTTGCCACCTGATCCTTGTGTGTTGCTATTGTTCTTGTCACCTGAACCCTGCGTGTTGCCATATTTGTTGCCTCTTGAAGCTTGTGTGCTGCTATAGTTACCATCTGAATCTTGAGTATTGCCATAATTGTTGCCGCCGCCTGAACCTTGAGAGTTGCCATAGTTATTTCTACCTGAACCTTGACTGCTGCCATAGTCATTTCTACCTGAACCTTGTGTGTCGCCATAGTTGTTGTCTCCTGATCCTTCTGTGTTGCCATGGCTTTTTGCACCCGAGCCTTGTGAACTGCCATATTTGTTTCTATTTGAACCTTGTGTGTTACCATAATTGTTGGCACTAGAATCCTGTGTGTTGCCATAATTATTTCTACCTGAACCTTGCGTTTTGCTATTGTCATTTCTTCCTGAATCTTGCATATTGTCATAGTTATTTTCACCTGATCCTCGTGTGTTGCTATAGTTGTTTCCACCTGAAGCTTGTGTTTTGCCATAGTTTTTGTCATTTGAAGCTGAGTTGCCTGATTTGCTGCCCGATTTAGAAGCCTTTCCGTAGCTGTTGCCACGTGAATCCAACTGTTCCCTGCTATTTCTGTCTGCATTGCCTTTCTGGTTCTGACTGCCTGAAGCAATCGTATCAGACTTCCCATGACTGTCATGGCCGGTTTCGTTTCCTGGCCTGTCACCGCCAGGTTTGGTCTTGTCGCCCTTGTTTCCTGGAGCAGAAATGCCATTGGCATTTTTGGAACCAACAACCGAGTTATGAACAGAACTTTGAGCTCCTTCAATGTTTCGTTATCATCTTCATCAAAATCGTGTTCTGCGCCGTCATCGTTATCGTTGTCATCATAATCGCCGTAGTCGTCATAGTCGTTGGCCTGGGAGACTCCAGCCGAAAAGTCAAATGGTTTCTTCTTTTTCTTACTGAAGGCTTTTGCCGCCACTGCTACAGACGCAGGCACGGCTGCGTGTTGGGGTTGGGGTGTATTGTCGTGGTCAGATTCACCCTGTTTTGGGTCTGCTTGTTTGTTCTTGTCAGCATTTGAAAACCCCTTAGAGTCTCTCTTCCCACCGTTCGGCACCTCAGCCTCATCTGCGTAAACATCATTTTCCTCCACATTGCCATCATCATCATAATCATCATACCCTCCATCTTGGTCTTCATAATCGTTGTTGTCATCATGTTCATCATCATAGTATTCATCATTGGTTTTGTTACTGTTACTGGCGTTTGCTTTACTTGTCGATGAGGGAGCTGAATTTTTGCTCTTTCCAAAGAAACCTTTCTTCTTTTCTTCCTTTTGCTTTGGATTAGGTGCACTAGACCCCTTTTGAGAACTTCTGGAGGAGTTGCTGACTGGCTCAGATCCAGATTTGTCACCACCCACATTCCCACTTTTTCCTGGTGTTTTGCCACGTCCCTCATTCTGCTTGTCATGTCTGTTGATGTTTTCACCATGCCCTGCTCCTTTGTTGCCAGAAGATGCTCCAGGTCCGCCAGGTTGGCTGGCATTGTTATCGTCATTGTCATCATAGAGATCCGTTTCATCATCATTATAGTCAACGTCATTGTAGTCATCATAACCGTAGTTGTTAGCTGCTGCTTGCTGAACGTTGGCCTTGAAGTCAAACGGTTTTTTTTCTCTTTTTTTCCAAAAAGCCATGGATGCAGCAGCTGCGGTCATAGCTGCACTGGCTTCCTTTTCATCCCTCTCACTGCTATCACGCCCGTGGGAAATTGTTGCCACCAGGTGTTCGTGGGTCCGTGCTTCGATTACCACGACCTTTTTCCTTCTCCATGGGAGACTTTGATGACTCCTCACCACCTTCGTTTTCATCATCATCATCATCATAATCATCGTTTTTCATTATAATCGTCATTGTCTCCATAATCTTCATTCTGTCATCGTTTTTCGTGATCTTCGTTGGCATCTTCCTTTTTGGAGCTGTTTGAGTTTTCTGCAGAAGCCTTCTTTTTGTCATCTGAAGTTTCTTTGTCCTTCTTACGCCCGAAGAGACTGCCGAAGAAGCCTTTTTTCTTCTCCTTCGTGTCCTTTTGGAAGAGGAAGTGGACGAAGCGTCTTTACCAGCATTTTGTGTCCCAGATGATGACTGACCAGTGTCACCCTGCTGAACATTGCTGGTGTTGGATCCTGGATCTCCCCCAGGTCCTGAATGACCCCCACTCTCCTTGGTTCCCGAGCCCAAGGGATCACCATTGCCACTGTTGCCTGAATCTGCCTTGCCATACCCAGACTGCCTGTCATGGGAATTGTTCCCGAAATCCTTACTGTCTGAAGCAGAGCTGTTATTGTTGTTCTTCCCTGCAGCATGCTTTTCAGGACTGTGGCCACCAATGCCAGAGTTGTTGCCAGCAACGTTTCTGCCAGAACCGGAGTTGTTAGGGTAATGTTTGTCTCCCTGATTCAGCCTTCCATCTGTCTGACTGACTCCTTCCTGGACCATTCCCTCCACCTGAAGCAGCGGGAGTCCCTCCGGGGTGAGAGCCGCCTGTTGTCTGGGTCTGCGATGGAGCCCCGTTCCCAGGATCTCTGGATGTCTGACGGCCTCCTCTGCCCATGGCAGGCTTTTCCTGCGGAGTTTTGGCCTGGGACATGGAGCTGGCTTTCAGCAACAGAGCCCTTCGTGCGGTGTCTCCCGCCACCCGATTGAGAAGCTTGTCAGTGTCGGTCTGCGGCCCTTGGTTTCGATTTCCAGGTGTGTCGGTGCCTCTCGAGCTGCTGCCATCTCCGTATCTCTGGTTACCACCATTAGACATGTCACCACGGGAATCAAAACCGCCTCCATAACTGTCACCGCCAGCGCCGGGTCATGTTTCCACCATAGTTACTTGCCACCAGGGCCGTATTTGTCGCTTCCACGACCAGGTTGAGAGCCACCCTTCTCGCTGCTGCCGGGACCTGCGTTGTTGCTGCCGTAATTGTTGCCGTAATGACCAGAACTATTGGCACCAGGACCAGATTGTGGACTGCCATACTTGTTGTTGCCAGGACCTGCATTGTTGCCGTAATTGTTGTTGCCAGGGCCTACATTGTTGCCACCATAATTGTTGTTGCCAGGACCTGCATTTTTGCCACCATAATTGTTGTTGCCAGGACCTGCCTTGTTGCCACCGTAATTGTTGTTGCCAGGTCCTGTGTTGTTGCCACCATAATTGTTGTTGCCAGGACCTGCATTGTTGCCACCATAATTGTTGTTGCCATGACCTGCATTGTTGCCACCGTAATTGTTGTTGCCAGGTCCTGTGTTGTTACCACCATAATTGTTGTTGCCAGGACCTGCATTGTTGCCACCATAATTGCTGTTGTCCAGAACCTGCATTGTTGCCACCGTAATTGTTGTTGCCAGCACCTGCATTGTTGCCACCGTAATTGTTGCTGCCAGGTCCTGTGTTGTTGCCACCATAATTGTTGTTGCCAGGACCTGCATTGTTGCCGCCAAAATGTTGTTGCCAGAACCTGCATTGTTGCCACCGTAATTGTTGTTGCCAGGTCCTGCGTTGTTGCCACCATAATTGTTGTTGCCAGAACCTGCGTTGTTGCCACCGTAATTGTTGTTCCCAGGTCCTGCGTTGTTGCCACCATAATTGTTGTTGCCAGGACCTGCATTGTTGCCACCGTAATTGTTGTTCCCAGGTTCTGCGTTGTTGCCACCATAATTGTTGTTGCCAGGACCTGCATTGTTGCCACCGTAATTGTTGTTCCCAGGTCCTGCGTTGTTGCCACCATAATTGTTGTTGCCCGGACCTGTATTGTTGCCTCCGTAATTGTTTACCAGGACCTGCGTTGCCACCATACTTGTTGTTGCCAGGACCTGCCTTGTTACCGTAATTGTTGTTGCCAGGACCTGCCTTGTTGGCACCATAATTGTTGTTGTTAGGACCTGCATTGTTGCCGCTGTAATTGTTGCTGCCAGGACCTGCATTGTTGCCACCATAATTGTTACCAGGACCTGCATTGTTGCCACCATAATAGTTGTTGCCAGGACCTGCATTGTTGCTACCATAATTCTTGTTGCCAGGACCTGCACCATTGTTACCATGATTGTTGTTGCCAGGACCTGCCTTGTTGCCACTGTAATTGTTGTTCCCAGGACCTGCGTTGTTACCACCATAATTGTTGCCAGGGCCTGCTTGTTGCCACTGTAATTGTTGCCAGGGCCTGCCTTGTTGCCACTGTAATTGTTGTTCCAAGGACCAGCGTTGTTGCTACCGTAATTGTTGTTGCCAGGACCTGCATTGTTGTTACCGTACTTGCTGTTGCCAGGAGCTGCCTTGTTGCCACTATAATTGTGGGTAGTACCTTCATTGTTGCCACCATAATTGTTGCCAGACCTGCATTGTTGCCACCGTAGTTGTTGCCCAGGGCCTGCCTTGTTGCCACTGTAATTGTTGTTGCCAGGACCTGCGTTGTTGCCACCGTAATGTGTTGTTGCCAGGACCTGCGTTGTTGCCACCGTAATTGTTGTTGCCAGGACCTGCATTGTTGTTACCGTAATTGCTGTTGCCAGGCCCCGTCTTGTTGCCATCATAACTGTTGTTGCCAGGAGCTGCATTGTTGTTACCGTAATTGCTGTTGCCAGGACCTGTGTTGTTGCCACCGTAATTGTTGTTGCCAGGACCTGCATTGTTGTTACCGTAATTGCTGTTGCCAGGCCCTGCCTTGTTGCCATTATAACTGTTGTTGCCAGGACCTGAGTTGCTACCGTAATCATTGTTGCCAGGACCTGACTTATTTGTTCCCGTAATTGTTGTTGTCAGGACCTGCATTGTTGCCACCATAACTGCTGTTGCCAGGACCTGACTTGTTGTTCCCGTAAATGTTGTTGCCAGGACCTGACTTGTTGTTCCCGTAATTCTTGTTACCATGACCTGACTTGTTGTTCCCGTAATTGTTGTTGCCAAGACCAGAATTTGTGCCGTCATAATTGTTGCTCCCTGCTTCATTATTGTAGCCATCAGATCCAGATTTGGTAGTACCAGACCCAGAATTGCTGTTACCGTAATTGTTGCCCCAGGACCAGATCTGTTGCCACCAGGACCAGATTTGTTGCCACTAGGGCCAGATTTGTTGCCACCAGGTTCAGATTTGTTGCCTCCAGGACCAGGGCTGGTATCTTCTGAGCCAGATTTTCTCTTGTCCTTGTTTCCAGGTGGACCAGACGCACCATTGTTGGTCCATATCTGTCAACGTCTTCTTCACTTTGCCCATCTGCATCATCATCTACCTCTTGTTCTTCTCCATAGTCCTCATCGTCGTCATAATCGTCGTAGTTTCTCGATTCTGTCACCTGAAGGTTTGCTTTGAAGTCAAACGGCTTCTTCTTCTTTTTGCGAAGGCCATGGATGCGGCAACTGCTGTCATGGCGGCGTTGGCCCGCCTTCTTTGAGTCATCAGTGCTGTTTTCATCTGCTGGATTGTTGGAGCTGGTATTGTGAGAATCGCGGTCAGATCTGTTTTGAGCCGCTTTCTTCGAATCACCCAACCTTTCGTCGTTTTGCTCTGCTGGACCGTTTTTCTGCGTTGCTGTCCTCCTCATCGGCTTCATGTCCATCAAACTCGTCACCATCTTCGTACGCGTTATTTTCATCAACGTCGTCCGGCTGATCAGGCTCATTGTTCTTTTTCCCTTTCTTTTCAGCTTTGGAGTCTGTGTCGTTTTGTTTGTCTTTCTTTCGAGAAAAGAGACCGAAGAGGCTTTTCTTCTTTTCTTTCTTCTCCGATTTTGAAGCAGAACTGGCTGATGCTCCTCCAGCCAACGTTGCTGCCTTGTCAGCTCCTGGTGCCACGGAACCTGTGGCTCCAGACTGTCCGTCCCTGGCCATAGCTTTATCCCCACCAGGACCTGAGTTGCCACCATAATTGTTGCCACCTGGATCTGTGTTGCCACCATAAATATTGCCACCTGGACCTGAATTGCCACCATAATTATTGCCACCAGGACCAGTGTTGCCAGCATAATTGTTGCCACCAGGACCAGTGTTGCCAGCATAATTGTTGCCACCAGGACCTGTGTTGCTACCATAATTGTTGCCACCAGGACCTGCGTTGCCAGCATAATTGTTGCCACCAGGACCTGCGTTGCCACCGTAATTGTTGCCACCAGGACCTGAGTTGCCACTATAATTGTTGCCACCATGACCAGTGTTGCCACCATAACCTGAGTTGCCACCATAACCAGTGTTGCCACCAGGACCTGAGTTGCCACCATAATTGTCGCCACCGGGACCAGTTTTGCCACCATGATTGTTGCGACCAGGACCAGTTTTGCTACCATAATTGTTGCCACCAGGTCCTAAGTTGCCACTGTTATTGTTGCCACCAGGACCAGTTTTGCCACCATAATTGTTGCCACCAGGACCAGTTTTGCCACCATAATTGTTGCCACCAGGATCTGAGTTGCCACCACGACCAGTGTTGCCACCAGGACCTGTATTGTCACCATAGTTGTTGCCACCTGGACCTGTGTTGCCATCATAATTGTTGCCACCACGACCAGTGTTGCCACCAGGACCTCTGTTGCCACCATAATTGTTACCACCAGGACCTGTGTTGCCACCATAATTGTTGCCAGCGGGACCAGCATTGCCACCATAATTGTTTCCACCTGGACCTGTGTTGCCACCATGATTGTTGCCACCACGACCAGTGTTTCCACCAGGACTGTGTGTTGCCACTATAATTGTTGCCACCAGGACCTGTGTTGCCACCGTAATTGTTGCCACCAGGACCAGTGTTGCTACCATAGTTGTTGCCACCTCGACCAGTATTGCCATCATAGTTATTACCCCCACGACCAGTATTGCCATCGTAGGTATTACCTCTCCCAGGTCCTGACTGACTCCCTACCTGTCCAAGGTCGGAATGGCGGCGGCTCTCTCTTTCGCTCATGGCGCCCCTGTTTCTGGGATCGGCTTCCAGAGCCGAGTTTCTGCCGTAGCTTCTGTCTGTGGCTGACCCGCTCATATTGCCCCCCGGCAAAGAGTTGCGATGGGCACCGGCAGGGCTCTTGGAGGCGTTGCCATACAGGAGGGCTCTCCGCGCTATGTCACCAGCCACACGGGTAAAGAGTTTCTCTGTCTCTTTGTCGTTCTTGGTGGCGCTGTTGTTCTCGTTATCAGCGTCTGCGCCAGAGTTCACACTCCGGGGTAGTTTGGTCTGCCTGGAGTTTGACTGCCAAAGGTAGATCCTTGATTGCTTCCATAGTTGTTGCCACCAGGACCAGCGTTGTTTCCATAAGTGTTGCCACCAGGACCAGCGTTATTTCCATACTTGTTGCCACCAGGACCAGCGTTATTTCCATAAGTGTTGCCACCAGGACCAGCGTTATTTCCATAAGTGTTGCCACCAGGACCAGCGTTATTTCCGTACTTGTTGCCACGAGGACCAGCGTTATTTCCATAGTTGTTGCCACCAGGACCAGCGTTATTTTCATACTTGTTGCCACCAGGACCAGCGTTATTTCCGTAGTTGTTTCCACCAGGACCAGCGTTATTTCCATACTTGTTGCCACCAGGACCAGTGTTATTTCCGTACTTGTTGCCACCAGGACCAGCGTTATTTCCATACTTGTTGCCACCAGGACCAGCGTTATTTCCGTAGTTGTTGCCACCAGGACCAGCGTTATTTCCGTAGTTGTTGCCACCAGGACCAGCGTCATTTCCATAGTTGTTGCCATTAGGACCAGCGTTATTTCCATAGTTGTTGCCACCAGGACCAGAGTTATTTCCATAGTTGTTGCCACCAGGGCCAGCGTTATTTCCATAGTTGTTGCCAGGACCAGCGTTATTTCCATACTTGTTGCCACCAGGACCAGCGTTATTTCCATAGTTGTTGCCACCAGCACCAGAGTTATTTCCATACTTGTTGCCACCAGGACCAGCGTTATTTCCGTACTTGTTGCCACCAGGACCAGCGTTATTTCCATAGTTGTTGCCACCAGGACCAGCGTTATTTCATACATACTTGTTGCCACCAGGACCAGCGTTATTTCCGTAGTTGTTGCCACCAGGACCAGCGTTATTTCCATACTTGTTGCCACCAGGACCAGCGTTATTTCCATACTTGTTGCCACCAGGACCAGTGTTATTTCCGTATTTGTAGCCACCAGGACCAGCGTTATTTCCATCGTTGTTGCCACCAGGACCAGCGTTATTCCATAGTTGTTCCCACCAGGGCCAGTGTTATTTCCATAGTTGTTCTCACCAGGACCAGTGTTATATCCGTAGTTGTTGCCACTAGAACCAGCGTTCTTTCTGTTGTTGTTTCCACCAGGACCAGAGTTATTTCCATAGTTGTTGCCACTGGGACCAGCGTTATTTCCATATTTGTTACCACCAGGACCAGCATTATTTCCAGATTTGTTGCCACCAGGACCTGCGTTATTTCCAGATTTGTTGCCACCAGGACCTGCGTTATTTCCGTAGTTGTTGGCATCAGAACCAGCATTATTTCCATAGTTATTGCCACCAGGACCAGCGTTATTTCCATAGTTCCTTCCACCTGGACCAGCGTTATTTCCATCGTTGTTGCCACCAGGACCAGCGTTATTTCCATAGTTATTGCCACCAGGACCAGCGTTATTTCCATAGTTATTGCCACCAGGGCCAGCGTTATTTCCATACTTGCTGCCACCAGGACCAGCGTTATTTCCATAGTTCCTTCCACCTGGACCAGCGTTATTTCCATCGTTGTTGCCACCAGGACCAGCATTATTTCCATAGTTGTTGCCACTAGGACCAGCATTATTTCCGTAGTTGTTGCCATCAAGACCAGCGTTATTTCCGTAGTTGCTGCCACCTGGTCCTGATCTGTCCCTGTGGTCTGCACCAGATTTGGAGTCTCCTTTTGAATGGCTGTTTGTGCCAGCAGCTTCTGATTTGCCATGAATATTCTTACCACCTGTTTTAGGCTTGCCGTTGGCAAACGTTTCTTCAGTGTCACTTTCATAGTCTTCATCAGGAGGTTCATCATCGTAGAAGTCTTCGTCGTCTTCATAACTGTTTTGGTAATTGTCGTGGACCTGTGCTTTGAGAGCTGCCAGGTCGAACTTTTTCTTTTGCTTCCCTTTTCCGAAGGCCCCCGCTCCCGGCACCGCCAGGACCTGACGTCTGCCGTCAGTGTCTTGTCTCCTTGATTGTGTGTTTTTATTTTGCCCGTTGTTGTCTTCTCCGTCGTCGCCCATCATCGTCTGGTTCTGTCTCTCGCCCCCTCAGAGTCGTCATCTGTGCCCTGACCACGTTGTCCAGGTGTCTGGGCGCTTTTCCCTCTGGCCACCCAGAGCAGCAGCCTTGGCTGATTTGACGTCTGCTTTGGCTCGTTTGTCGTCGATCTTTGATTTGCCCGATTTGCCCTTGTCTTTGCCGTCAGTTTTTGATTTGCCCTTTTCTTTGTCTTCGATCTTTGACTTGCCTCTCTCTTTGTTGTCTGCCTTTGATTTGCCTTTTTCTTTGTTAGGTTTTCCTTTCCCGGCAGCGGACGCGTTCTTTGGTTGTGAAATATCGTTGTCGCTGTCCTCGTATTCTGCATCATCTGAATCATCCTCTGCGTCACTCCCGTAGTCATCTCTCTCATTCTCGTGTTCATCGTCAGAGCTGGGTTTCTTGTTCTTTTTGAAGAAACTGAAAAAAAACCCTCCTTTCTTCTTACCGTCTTTGTTTTTGTTGTCCTCTGAGACAGCGCCACCTGCTGGACCATCGCCCGGCCTGTACTGTCCTTCCGTGTCAGCTTGACCTTTGACCGGAGTTTCACCTGGTTTAGCCAGTGCATCAGGTGCTGATTTGCCCTTTAACCTTCCACCCCCGTGATCATTGTCTTTTACTTTGTTCTTTGAGCCCGCATGACTACGATCCTGCGGCCCACCAGTTGACGCATATGGTCCGCTGTGCTTGGGGTCACTTGTCAAATCTTTATTTCTTTCGTCACTTCGATCACGTACAGCCTGCCTTCCCGTCTGATCTTTAGAGGGATACGTGCCTTTTCCATCTTCAGCGCCACCATCGCGATTTTCTGACGGTTCCCATTCATTCCCATCACCACCCCCCTTGTGTCTCCTCCTTTATCTTTCTTTTTGCCGAACAATCCGAAGAACCCTCCTTTTTTCTTCTTTTTCTCTTTGTGCTCTTTGCTGTCGTTGTCCTTGCCATCTTTCTGTCCTGCAAGCACGGCGGCTTTGGCGGCAGAGGTTTGTCCGGCTGGATTGCCGCTTCCATGCACTGGCTGTGGTGGAGCTTGGGTTCCTGGTTGGTTGGCTGCTTTGTGTGCTTTGTCCGTGGTGTTCTGACCTGCTTGCGATGGCCCACTGCCTGAGCCGTAGGGATCGCGCTCATCTGGAGCATCCCAGTCACTGGAAGCTGCCTTGGACGGATGATCATGCACACCTCCTGCTTGTGGTCCACCTGGTGAACTGTTCGGACCATGTTTGTCGGAACTTTTGCCTGACATGCGCGTATCATTGCTGTGTGGCCCGCTTCTTGATCCGTGTGGGCCGCTTTCTTGATGCGTACCGGTATTTGAACCATGCCTGTGTTCTCCTGATTGAGGCCCGTCTGGTCCAACCGTGGCCCCGGACTCTGTCTTGCCCTTCACCTTCCCTCCTTGATTGTTCTTGCTGCCACTTCCCAGGCGCCCACTCTTGTTTCCAGCGGTGTGTTTCTTCACACCGGAGCTGACCACGCCCTTCCTTTGACTGCTTTTGGAAGGCTTCTTACCTGGTTTACCTGACTTTGTCCCTGGGACTAACCCACCTTCCGAACCATCACTGTCTCCATCATCGTAGTCACCGTCCTCGCCTTCATCCTCCCATCCTTCACTGTCCTCTCCGTTGCCTTCTTCCGACAGGGTTTTCTTTTTTCGACTGAAGAAGCTGAAGAGTCCTCCCTTCTTCTTGCCGTCTTTACCACCCTTCTTCTTGTGCTTTTCTGATGTTGTCTTGCCCTTTTTGTCTCCCGCTGTAGCTGAAGCAGCAGCGGCGTTAGATGCTGTGGATGACTGTTTCCCTTCAGCAGAAGAACCCTGAGACACACGTGCAGCATGGTCTGGGGCTGACTGTTGGGAGGTCGGGGAAGACTTGACGCCACCACGATCAGACCCACCATCCTTCTGAACCGCATTCCGATTCTGATTTGCCGCTGAAGACTCCAGCCTCCCAGCGGAAGGCTGCGATTTGTTCAGAGAGTTGTTGATGTCAGATCGTGATCGGTCCCCGTCTTGCCCTTCACCAGAGACACCACGCGCTTTGTGTCTGCCTGGTTCGCCATACGGAGTCTCGATGGTATTCACCTGGTTCATTTCCGTGTTGAAGGTCACGGCTTTTTTCTTCTGTCCTGTTGTGTTTGTTTGCCCCCCCCTTGGCATCTTGGGAGTTTCCCTGTGGATCTTTCAAAGGGTCCTGACTGTCTGTTGTATTGCCACCTTTTCCTTTCTTGTCAGCATCCTTCTGACCCTTCGATTTCTTTTTATCTTCAGATTTTTTTGCTGATGATTTACCCTATATCTTTTCTTTATTTATTTTTCTGTTTACTTTTGTCCTTCGACTTCGATGCTTTTGCTCCCTTTGCACCAATCAGGTTGCTGTCTTCTTGAACGTCAGAATCGTAGTCGTCATATTCCGATTCGGAATCGTAGTACGAATCGTCCCCGCTGTTTGTTTTTCGTTAGAGGATTTTCCACCAGACTTGTTTTTCGAGGCTTTTGTTTCAGATTTGTTTTTGGAGGGCTTTTCGCCGGATTTGTCTTTGGGGGATTTTCGTTTCTTGGATTGTGTCTCCGATTCCTGGCTGACAGAAGCAGCAGTGCCGTTGGCTGTTCTGTTTGCCCCGTACCCTCCCGCTGCTGCTTCCTCGTCCTTTTTGGATGCTGTTCCTTTAGTTGTGCTTGTCTTGATTGCTGCAATATAAATATGGTGAAATCAGATGAGAAAATAATGTAATTGTGAGACTTGGTTAAGATTGGAATTCCGACTATATTTTAATTTAAGTACTCATGTCACTTCACAATTTTCAAAACCACATCATTAATCATTACTTTCAACTTAAATTATTGTCACCATCACCAGCATCATAATCATCATTATCATCATTACATGATTTCAGAATCCTATCATTATCCTGACCTGAAATCATCGTCACCAACGTCTTGGTCACACTGTTTTTCTTATTCACAACATCACTTTTCGACTTGAATCTTCCCACCATCATACAATATCCTCCTAGACACTTTGATCACCGTGATCGCACCGGCCTTTTCATTCACTAAAATGATGGACTGATTAAACCAATGTAGTGGGCCATCTCTACCTAAAATGTAACAATGAAGCCATCTCTACCTAAAATGTAACAACGAATCCATCCCTATCCAAATTGTAAAAATGAAGCCATCTCAACCCCAAAAATGTGGTAATGAAGCCTTCTCTGCCCAAAGGTGTAACAAAGAAGCCAATTCTACTCAAAAACATAACAAAGACCCCATCTCTACCTGAAATGTAACAATGAACCCATCTCTTCCTAAAATGTAACAATGAACCCCATCTCTACCTAAAAATGTAACAATGAAACCATTTCTACCCAAAAAATGTAACAATATACCCGTCTCTATCTAAAATGTAACAACAAGACCACTTCTGCCCAAAATGTAACAATGAAGCCATTTTTACCCAAAATGTAACAACGAAGTCACCTCTGCCCAAAATGTAACAATAAAGCCAACTTTACCTAAAATGTAACAATCTGACATCTCTACCGATAGCGTAACAATTAGCCATCTTTACCCAATGGTGTAACAATGAACCCATATCTACCTTAAAATATATAAGAACCCACCTCTACCTAAAATGTAACAATGAACCCATCTTTTCCTCAAATGTAAGAATGAAGTCATCCCTACCCAAATCGTAACAATGAAGCCATCTTTGTACCTAAAATGTAAAAATGAAGCCATCTCTACCTGAAATGCAGCAACTAAGCCATCTCTACCCCAAAAATGTAACAATGACGCCATATCAACCCCAGCATGTAACAACGAAGCCATATCAACCCCAACATGTACCAATGAAGCCATATCAACCCCAGCATGTAACAACGAAGCCATATCAACCCAACATGTACCAATGAAGCCATATCAACCCCAACATGTACCAATGAAGCCATATCAACCCCAACATGTACAAATGAAGCCATATCAACCCCAACATGTACAAATGAAGCCATATCAACCCCAACATGTACAAATGAAGTCATATCAACTTCAAAATGTACCAATGAAGTCATATCAACCCCAACATGTACCAATGAAGCCATATCAACCCCAACATGTACCAGTGAAGCCATATCAACCCCCACATCACCAATGAAGCCATATCAACCCCAACATGTACCAATGAAGCCATATCAACCCCAAAATGTAACAATGATGCCATCTCTATCCAAAATGTAACAATGAAGCCATCTCCGTTATCTGCTTTTTTTTTTTAACGCTTCCCAAACAGTGCCACAGTGCAAGTGAGTTACTGAGTAAGAAGTCCACGCGCATT
>JADBJO010004758.1:120000-137500 GCA_016801955.1 Conus betulinus | reverse complement strand
GTATTGTATACGCGCTGCATTTCAATGTGTTGTAATTCAGTGTAGCACTGTATTAGGCCTTGTATTGTTCAACCTTTTTGTCGTCACAGGCCTTTGTGAACAATTCAGGCCGCTCATCAAGAAGGGAATACATTATCATACATCAGTGACAATGATCATTATCATATGAATGACGACGACAAGGACGAGGAGGAGGACGAAGACGATGACGAAGATGATGACGACGACGACGACGATGACAACGACGACGATGATGATGATGATGATGGTGATGATGATGATGATGATGATGATGATGATGATGGCGACGACGATAATGAGATGATGATGATGATGGTGATGATCATCAGGGAGGAGGAGGAGGAGGAAGAGGAAGATGGCAGGAACAAGGTATTTGTTTAGCACTTTGCACGTCCCTAAGCCCTTTACAGTAACAAAACGTACACAAACAATAAAAACTCACAGGCGTGCAGGAGCGGATAAGTGTTATGAAAAGGGATTTTCGAAGGTGGTGAGATGTGGGAAGAGGGGGGGGGGGGGGGGGGGGGGGGGAGGGGAGGGATACCAATTTCGCCAGTCAGGGGAGGGAGTGGGGGAATGTCCCAAAACTGTAGTATCTCTTCCCCTTCCCACCCCCACCCCCACCACCCACTCCCCTCTTGGTCTGAGTCTGGTCACGCACGCTTCTAACAATTATTAACTCCCGGATCTGTAGGACATCAGACGTAGAAAGTAAGCGAAAGTCACCTTTTACACCTAAGACCGTGAGTAAAGCGACATTCGGAAAATGACGGGTGAGTGAGAGAGAAGATGAGATGGGGGGGGGGGGGGGGGGGGGGGGGGGGGGGGGGGGGGGGACAGACAGAGAGAGAGAGAGAGAGAGAGAGAGAGAGAGAGAGACAGAGACAGAGAGAGTTCTACAAACACATACGAATTTGTTTCAATAGTCCTGAATGTGGAGAAATGAATAAGCCACAAATAACGTTCTTTACATTGTATGGTCCACTAAAAACATGAAAAGAAAAAGAAAAACTGACACTGTGCGCGCGCGTATGTGTGTGTGTTTGCGTGCGCGCGCGCGCGCGCGCGTGTGTGTGTGTGTGTGTTGCGTGCGCGCGCGCGTGTGTGTGTGTGTGTGTGTGTGTGTGTGTGTGTGTGTGTGTGTGTGTGACAGAGACAGACAGACAGACAGAGAGAGAGAGAGAGAGAGAGAGAGAGAGAGAAATGACATCTAATGTGAAAGACCCTTAAGCCGTGACCTCACCAAAAGCGGTCACCCATTTAGTGGACCAACACACTGGCACCGAAAAGCTTAAGCCCTTGAACAAGCGTCTCCTGTTCGCGATATGCTTTTTAAAAGTGGTGTGATTGGGAACAGGCGCCTGATGGGGTGATGATGATTACACGATCGTAATAATAATAATAATGAAAATAAAAACATTAATGCGTACTTTATTTTAGAGCCCTTTAACTCAGTGGCCTTCTTTGTCTTCACTATGAGTGGCAACAATCAACACCGATTCGTTTTCCCTCAACGGAACTACGAGGAAAAAGCGGCAGGTGGGAGAGAGGTCAAAAAGTCAAAGGTCATGTCACTGAAGACTACAAAGATGCTGTCTTAAGATTAAGGAGTCGAAGGCAGAAAAAAAGAGGTGGGGTAGGAGAGGTCGAGGGTAGACAGACTTTTTGTTTTTTTAATGAAATTAATGGGGTTATATGCTCTAGCGCGTAAGTTTGTCACGTAGCTGGATGATTGACTTTATGAGCAGTCTTTTTCTTTTCCTTCTTTTTTTAATGCAGAAGAGCTACAGCATTGAAAAGCATGGACCGAGTGTCGTGGACTTCTCATTAACGCACTGCCACTGAATCATGGCCGGACACTTGCCACAATCCGAGAGATTGGCTGTAGGCCAACCTGGTACCCCAGTGCCATTGGTGGTGACAAGCTTTGGGACTGACTGACTGGTAGGTGAAGTGAGTAAATCAGCACAGAATAACAGGCTGGAAGACCACAGCTCACCGTCTGCAGACACCGTCATTAGTTGGAAAGCAATGGTCACAATGTATCTTCAATTCAAACGTGAAGTCGCTTCTGCTCTACGGTTGCGATACTTGGAGAATGACCAAGGCAATACAGCTAAAAATTCAGACCTTCATCAACACCTGTCCGAGATGCATCTTCAAAATCAGAGATCAACAATGAAGATGAAGTGGGGCTGGATTGGACACACTCTCAGGAAGCCAGCATCCAGCACCACACACCAAGCCCTGACATGGAACCTGCGGTGGAAGGGGAAGAGAGGCCGACCTTGCAGCAGCTGGAGGCGAGACACTGAGGCAGAGATAAAGAGGCAGGGGACCAACTGGACAGGCATTCAGCGAGCAGCCCAGAAACGAATGCGATGGCGAAGTTTTGTTGATGGCCTATGCTCACCCTTGAGCTATGAGCCCAAGTAAGTAAGCAATGGTCCTGATACCCTGAAAACTAGACAGACACGGTACAGCACACACACACACACACACACACACACACATACAAAGCTTGCACAGGCACACAAACGAATGCAACACCCATACACTGTTGCATGCAAGCACGCATGCACTGTCACATGCATCCATCCTGAACACTTGAGCGCAGAAGTCTACTACACAGAGATGTGCCTGTCCTAGTTCATTCTTCAAATGCACACCAACAACACACACACTCACATGCACATGCACACACACCAACACACACTCACATGCACACACACACAAAAACACACACACTCAAATGAACAGACACTCTTTGAAGAAAAAGTTAAACTGAATTCAAGACATGTCCATGCCACAAAAATAAGTTTTTGAAAAAGGTATTTTGAATCAATTCAGCGAGTACAATCTCATTACATGATAGTTGGATTATCATAGAAAAAAAAATTTGTTTCAGACCTTTTTTTTACTTTTTCTTATATTAATGATTTGATCTTCACACGTAATCACAAATACTACAACAGGGAGGTAAGAGAAAATAGTAGTAAAACAATACACAGAAAACAGACAACACATACATTCATTGCACACACACACACACACACAGGGAGGTAAGAGAAAACAGAAGTAAACCATACACAGAAAACAGACAACACACACACACACACACACACACACACACACACACTCACCCACACCCTCATTCACACATGTCACAAACACACACACATGAGTGCTGACACACACATTTCAATCGAAAACAAAAACACAAAATCTCTTTCTAACAGTACCATGATTTTATTGGTATTTAACACACAAAAAAAAGTCTTAGAACAAAAAAATCTGACCTGCCAAAAACTCAGTGCAGCTCTTCCTGTCCATCCCAGATTAAGTACATGGCCATCGTTTTAGTGCCAGAACACATCACATGGCAAAAACAGTCTTAAAGCGTTATTCTAACTTGCGTATCCATTGTGCATGTTGGGACACAGGACAGGGTAGCAATGCTGCCTCAGGGCCCGTCAGAATGCTTAACCAATGCCTTGAGGTATTGTGTGCACTCACCTTGATAGGTAAGCTTCATTCCAGTTACATCATCAGTGCTTTAGTATAAGTGGATTAGTAAGCAAATGAAGATTTGCGTCTATCTTTTTTTTCTTTTTTTTTTTTTGCGCCATCCTCACTCTCGATCTTGAGTAGTTCCGATTGCAACTCAAGCTCCAGTGCCCCTGCATTGTGTGTCTGTGGAGTGCTGATGGCTGAAGTTTCTATGAATGGTCAGCTGAAATATGCCATGCCTCTAAACTCATGGCACATCAGATATTACCGACGTCAACAGGAACCTATACTGATGGCGCTCCAAATTGTCAGGGATACCAAATCTCAGAAGTAAAAGTGGCATGAGGTGGAGTGACGGTGGTGATAGTGGACAAGAATCACTGCCCCATGGGAAAAGAAAAAAGAAAAGTGAAAGGAAAAGAATGCAAGAAATTTAAGGTACAAGGTGCCTGTTCCGGCAGCAAAACTATCATCTACACCCAAACTGAGGCAGACAAACTGATGACAAGCTGAGTGGAAGGATGATGCTGGGATGGGGGGGAGGGGGGGAGGGATAAATGAGGGGGGTGAGCAAGTGAAGGTGGTCGACAAACCAAAGTTATGTACCCCAACGCAACTATGTGTCACTCCATACCAAACCTTAAAAAAAAGGTTTTTTTTAAACCTGACCTTGGAAATGGAAGAGGTAGAAGGCAGAGATCAGCAAATGACCTTTCCTACATTCACCTTTGTCAACACTGTCCATGTTGTTGCTGCACTGGTCAGTCATTCAAAGCATACAGTTCTGCTTCTTTCACTGGCTTCAACTGGAAACCTGTGTTCCGAAGGGATTTTTCCCTCCAACAGACCTGCCGATCTTTATAAATGGGGACAGGGTGGAGGGAGAAAGGGGGGGTACAACAGGGACTGGTAGGGGACAGCAGGGGAGGGGGGGGGGGGGGAGGCGGTAGAGGAGTGGTGCAGGGGATGCAGAAAATATTTTTCATCTGACATCCATGACGAAAAAGGAAAAAAAAATGCAGATAGTTGGTATCCCTGTGTGTGTGTGTGTGTGTGTGTGTGTGTGTGTGTGTGTGTGTGTGCGCGCGTATGTGTGTGTGTGTGTGTGTATGTGTGTGTGTGTGTGTGTGTGTGGGTGAATGTGTGGGTGTGGGTGTGGTGTGTGTGTGTGTGTGAGCATGTATGCATTTGTGTATAGCGCTTGTGTGTACCTTTGTGTTTTTGTGCGAATGCTTACGCACATACATGCACACACCAGAAAAGAAAAAGAAAACACCCGAGGGTGCTGGGGAGGACCAGAGAAGCACTGTCTTCACCTGCCTTTAGAGCAGTCCTGTACCACCCTTGGAGGCCTGCGCTGTGTTGACGATGGGTACAGGCACGCGCAGGACGCTCCATTAAGATATCAAGGGACATAACCGCTCCAGAACAGAGGTAAATCAGACTACAGGATGCAACTCATAACAGCCTTAAAGTAGCGTCCCCATGGGTGTTCCAGCCCGTATTTCATGACTGCAGAGCCCACCGGCGAAAAAACACCACCCTCCAGCTGTCGAGCACACCCCACAGACCAAACCACCCCTGCCCACGGACAGATGAAGACAGTGCCACTGTACCTTTGTGTTTTTGTGCGAATGCTTACGCACATACATGCACACACCATGTTGCATCAGAGCATTACGCACCAACAGCAACTAAGTGATATCACCACACTGCTGCACAGGGGTCTCCTGTGGTGGATAATCTCATGGACACTGAACACAAATGCTGCTACCACTTGGATATGACACAATGCTGAGCCTAATGGATCATGGCAAAAATCATCAAGAAACTTCTCATACTCTTCAGTAATGCTACATACATGCTTGATCACTGACCAGAAAAGCTCCAAAATAACAATCATATCTATACATGATTTTTTTTTTTTTTTTTTTTTTTACAGGCACAATTTTGATTACTCAACGTAATACACAGAGCATTCCTTTTGCCCAGGATGTATCTAGATCTTTTTCATCACAACACAAATGATAAAAACCAAACAAAATGCAGGGCAGCACAGGATGAAGCACACATGTTCACAAAATACTCTTGGACAATGCCTTGACTGGACTTCAAGACTCCTTTTTTCCTTCTAGTCAAAACGAAAAAAAATTGCATTGAAAACACAGTCATGACTTACTTTACACCACTATACAAAGCAGACATTTTCAGAGACTGCTTGTGTGTGCAAGTGTATGAAAGCATGTTCTGAGTGTGTGTGTGTGTGTGTGTGTGTGTGTGTGTGTGTGTGTGTGTGTGTGTGTGTGTTTGTTTGTGTGTGTGTGTGTGTATGCGCATTTGTGCATGCATGTGTAGTGTGTTTGAATGCAAGAAATTGTGTCTCTGCTTGCCTATCATGAATCTGAATATCTGCCTGCATGCTTGCGAGCATGACTGTAAATGTGTGTAAGTGTGTAACGGTATCTGTGCGCAGGTGCAAGGCGGCACAAAGAAAAGATTAGTATAATAGGCATTGCATAGGGCAAATAAAATGGAAAGTTAAAAAAAAAAAATCTCCATCACTACTGCAACATCCACCATAATGTATGTAAATATGTTTCTTGACAGCATGAATGAATAAAACCAAATAAAATACAAGGCAGCACTGGATTAAGCACACATTCACAAAATGCTCTAGGACAGTGCATTGACTGGACTTAAAAAGCCCTTTTTCCTTCACAACAAAAAGGGGGGGGGGGGGGGGGGGCACTGAAAAGACTATCATGGCTGCATTTCCACGCCAAAAAGACTTACTTTACACCACAATACAAAGCAGGCATTTTCAGAGATACTTGTGTGTGCAGGTATATGAAAGCATTTTTGTCTGTGTGTGTGTGTGTGTGTGTGTGTGTGTGTGTGTGTGTGTGTGTGCGTGCGCGCGCGCGCACTTGTGTGCGCATGCATGCGTACATGCGTGCATTAGCGTCTGCCTGCCCATCATGCACCTGAATATCTGCATGCTTGCTTGCAAGCAAGACTGTACATGAGTGTGAGAGTGTGTGACGGAATCTGTGTGCATGTGGCAAGACGGCACAAAGAAAAGATCGGTATACAGCTTGCATAGGGCAATATAAAACAGAAAGTTAAAAAAAAAAAATCACTACTGTGGCATCCACCAATAAAGGTAATCTTGATAAATATATATTCAGCCAATAAGCCAAAACATAAATGAATTAATAAATACATAAAAAGAGACGTACATCTTTCCACACATTTCCACCAAATACTGTACAGTACAGTGCCAAGTCAGATCTAAACACTGTGCAGTTTTGATTCTCACTCTTTACATCAACAATTCTTACTCTTTACACCAACAAACAATTCTTACTCTTTACACCCAACAATGCTTAGTCTTTACATCCATGAACAAAAACAAATGTCATGATTCCACTCTGCGCAGAAAATCAACATGAAAGAATGCAAATGAATTCACATCAACATGGACCCCCTACCACCCCCCCCCCACAAAAAAAGTTTTAAAAAAAAAAAAAAGTAAAACAAAATACATGAAGCAACCTCACGAAGAAGAGAGAAAATCCAGAAATCTTGGTTTCATCATCTCCTCTGCTTTCATTCCCCTTCAATACTTGTACATGCAAAATTAACATGTCCTACACTTCCATTCCCCGTCAATACTTGTACATGCAAAATTAACATGTCCTACACTTTTCATTCCCCTCCAATACTTGTGCAAAATTAAACATGTCCTACACTTTCATTCCCCTTCAACACTTGTACATGCAAAATTAACATGTCCTACACTTTTCATTCTCCTTCAATACTTGTGTATAATCAATATTAAATGATAATGAAAAAAGTGACCATTGAGTTTTTAAACATTCTTTTTCACGGCACCTCTTAGCCAAAAAAAAAAGTGTATATACTCCAGCTGTCAACAAAAAGGATTCTTAAGAAAAGTAGGTAAAAATTGTTTTATACTTTTTTTTTTTTTAATATATCTTTTTTGCCACTTTTGATGAACAAGTGAGCCATACCCGTCTACCACATCAAGCAACTTGTGTTCACAAGGTTAGGCGACTAGAGTGGATCTTGCCCTGGCTTCCTCAGTAATGAAAGAGGTGGCGAGGAGGGGAAGGGGATGGGACTTTCCCCCACCTAAAGGGCTAAAAGTGGATGAGGGGGGGGAAGGGGTGTAAAATGTGCAAAAGATAAGACATCAATATCTCCCCTAAATCCCTGATTCCATTCTGACTTTGCACATCATGATTTTCACGCAAAAATTCTGATGAAATCTGAAGCAACCTTTATTGATTGTCAGCTACAATTTTCCATCAAAATATCTACTTGTCTACTACACCATATACAGAGATAACGTGGCGTCCCAGTCTGCATCTTGGCAAGAATTCCACACACAAACAGAGCACACACAATGGACAGAAAACAGCCGGGGGTCAGGGCATGCAAGGACACTACTCTGCAGAATACCTGACCCATGATGCACTGACCCTACACCCTGATCGGGCCTCACGTGTGATCACCCCTGGTGGACAGCCACACTGACCCTACACCCTGATCGGCCTCACGTGTGTTTACCCCTGGTGGACAGCCACACTGACCCTACACCCTGATCGGGCCTCACGTGTGTTCACCCCTGGTGGACAACCACACTGACCCTACACCCTGTGATCGGGCCTCACATGTGTTTACCCCCTGGTGGACAGCCACACTGACCCTACACCCTGATCGGGTCTCACGTGTGATCACCCCTGGTGGACAGCCACACTGACCCTACACCCTGATCAGGCCTCACATGCGTTCACCGCTGGTTGACCGCCAAGACTTCAACAGAAAAACACTGTGCAGTTGTCTTCCCATAACTAAGACAGCAGGTGGACTCCTGGAGCTAGTGTGTATCTACGGTAGACTCAAGGCGGACTCTGACAGCTGTGTAGTTCAAGGTGGATCCCAATTAAAGTGTACCCATAGCGGACTCAAAGTGCGACCTAGTAGTTAGGTATCCATGGCAGACACAAGGAGGTCTTCCTCACAGCTGTTCACCCATTGCACGGACACCGCGTGGACTCCATAGTCAGTCACAGACAGACTCACAGCTGTGTATCAATAACACAGATACAAGGTGGACTTCCTTTCTGCTGTGTACCCGTAGAAAATGTATCAATAACACAGATACAAGATGGACTTCCTCTCTGCTGTGTACCCATAGAACAGACACAACTTGGACTTCTTCATGGCTCTGTAACCATGGCAAAGACACCAGGTATATTCTTAAAACTGTGTACCCCACCCGCACAGACTCCAGGTGGACTTGACAGCTGTATACTCATAGCACAGACACCAGGTGGACTTGACAACTATATAGCCATATCACCGACACCAGGTGGATTTGACAGCTGTATACCCATAGCACAGACACCAGGTGGACTTGACACTGTACACTCATAGCACAGACACCAGGTGGACTTGACACTGTATACTCATAGCACAGACACCAGGTGGATTTGACAGCTGTATACCCATAGCACAGACACCAGGTGGACTTGACACTGTACACTCATAGCACAGACACCAGGTGGACTTGACACTGTATACTCATAGCACAGACACCAGGTGGATTTGACAGCTGTATACCCATAGCACAGACACCAGGTGGACTTGACACTGTATACCCATAGCACAGACACCAGGTGGATTTGACAGCTGCATACTCATAGCACAGACACTAGGTGGACTTGACACTGCATACCCATAGCACTGACACCAGGTGGACTTGACACTATATACCCATAGCACTGACACTAGGTGGATTCTTACTGCTGTGTACTATAGCACAGACACCAGGTGGACTTGACACTGCATACCCATAGCACTGACACCAGGTGGATTCTTACTGCTATGTACTATAGCACAGACACCAGGTGGATTCTTACTGTTGTGCACTATAGCACCTGATCCTCCAGGGTGTGGTATTTTACAGCTAATGAGCTATGTATTCACGGTACAGACGCAATGAAACACTGTATCTTACACCTGTCTTCTTCACAGAACATTAATAAATAAACAATGGGCCTTCCTCTAGCCTTAACCAGAGATTATTTTCGACCAACTGTACCATTCCTCTGTTTTCCCACCAGAATGTTCAATGACACACTGCGCCCTTTCTCTGTATTCTGTTCCTGTCTTCACCATAGAACATTCAATAATACACTGTGTCCTTCTTCTGTCTTCTCTATGGAACATCCAATAACAGAGTGTGACCTTCCTCTCTCTCCCCCATTGAATAATCAATGCCAGGGTGTGCCCATCCTCTGTCTTTCCCATTGAATAATCAATGCCAGGGTGTGCCCTTCCTTTGTCTTTCCCTTTGAATAATCAATGCCAGGGGTGTGCCTTCCTTTGTCTTTCCCATGGAATAATCAATGCCAGAGTGTGCCCTTCCTCTGTCTTCCCATGGAATAATCAATGCCAGGGTGTGCCCTTCGCCTGTCTTTCCCATGGAATAATCAATGCCAGAGTGTGCCCTTCCTCTGTCTTTCTTCAATACCAGAGTGTGCCCTTCCTCTGTCTTTCCCATGGAATAATCAATGCCAGGGTGTGCCCTTCCTCTGTCTTTTTCCCTTTGAATAAATAATCAATGCCAGGGTGTGCCCTTCCTCTGTCTTTCTCATGGAATAATCAATGCCAGGGTGTGCCCTTCCTCTGTCTTTCCCTTTGAATAATCAATGCCAGGGTGTGCCCTTCCTCTGTCTTTCCCATGGAATAATCAATGCCAGAGTGTGCCCCTCCTCTGTCTTTCCCTTTGAATAATCAATACCAGAGTGTGCCCTTCCTCTGTCTTTCCCATGGAATAATCAATGCCAGAGTGTGCCCTTCCTCTGTCTTTCTTCAATACCAGAGTGTGCCCTTCCTCTGTCTTTCCCTTTGAATAATCAATACCAGAGTGTGCCCTTCCTCTGTCTTTCCCATGGAATAATCAATGCCAGAGTGTGCCCTTCCTCTGTCTTTCCCTTTGAGTATTCAATGACAATGTGTGCCCTTCGCCTGTCTTTCCCATTGAATTTTCAATGACAAGAGTGTGCCCTTCCTAAGTCTTCCCCCTTTGATATTCAGTCACATACTGTGCCCGTCCTCTGTCCTCACTGAAGAACATTAAATGACACACGTGTCCTTCTGTGATCTCCATACAGCATTCAACGACACACTATGCCTTTCTCCTGTCTTACCTACAGAACATTCAGTGACAGACTGTGCTGTCCATCTGTCTTCACAACGCTTTCAATGACCTACTGTACTCTTTCTGTTTTACCCCTATGGAACAGCCAGTGATGAAGTGCACCCTTCCTCTCCCTTCCCAACATAACATTCAATGACACAGTCTGCCCTTCTTCTGTTTCCAACATTTCAAAGGACAAACTGACATCTTGTCTGGATCAAAATACGGTCACTGATATTTGGAGCCGCGATGCCAGTTTGCAAACATTTCCAGACAAATGGAGGCCCTGCCGTCAATAAACAAACCATTCAGAGTCAAGTCATGGTCATGGTGACCATTCCATGACAAGTCAGAACTTTGCAATCGGTAAGTATTCCACGACAAATGGTGATCCAGCTCTAATGAGTTAACAGCAAGCCACAATGTGAGGCCGTCTTCTGTGTGAGCCAACACTCAATAACATGTCATGGCCTAGCTCTTCTACACTTCATAAGAAAAAGTGTGGTCCTGCCACCATTCAATGTTAACAGTTGTGGCCTTATCCTCAAATAAACAGATCACCCCCCCCCCCCCCCCAAATATATATATGTATAAAGCATTGTTCTCCGTCACCAAACACTGAACTACACCAACCATGGCCAAGCAAAACACCAAATGTCACAAAACGTGGCATTTCTCTCACTCAGCAACTAAGTCACCTACAACCAATCAACTGGCTGACGATCCGACAGCAGCCAACATCACCAACAACAACCAAGAACACAAACGACTTGTTCTTATTTCGCAGGCATCCAACGACATGCTGCTCTCTCTCTCCCTCCCTCCCTCCCTCCCTCCACTCCACTCCACTGTAACTCCACTTCCCTGCTCTCAAGACGAGATAGCGCTAAGTCTCAGTGACAGCCGCAGGCCTTGACGATCATGTTGCGGTAGCGCTTGAGCACAACATTGGACTTGTGGTCGAAGTAGAGGACGGACATGGAGGAGAGCCTGGTGGGGGCGCAGCAGGCCTTGGGCACCATGTAGGGGTCCATGAGGTGTACCAGGGTCTGGATGATGGCGTGGTTGGTGGCGTTCATGTGCGCGCTCAGCGGGAAGGCGCACTCCCCGCCGCAGTAGAAGGCGGAGTAGCCCTCCGGGGCAATGATCCAGTACTGCAGGCAGTCATCAGGCAGGGAATTAAGGAAGGAAGGGGAAGACACTGGGAGGGGGCAGGAGGGGATGACAGACAGAAAGAAAGAGACAGGAGACAGTGAGATACAAAATTAAAATGCAAAGAAAAGGATGGAGAGAGAAAAAGGCAGACGTGTTAAAGAGAGAGAGAGAGAGAGAGAGAGAGAGAGAAAGAGAGAGAGAGAGAGAGGAGAACAGAAAGAAAAAAGAGATGGAGAGAGAAAAAGGCAGATGGGTTTAAAAACAAAAAAGAGAGAGAGAGAGAAGAAAAAAGAGGAGAACAGACAGAAAAAGAAACAAGACAGAGAGAAACAGACACAGACAGACTGCAGAAAGGACAAGGACAGAGACAGCAAGAGAGAGAGAGGAAGAGGGAGAGAGAGAGAAGGACAGAGAAAATGAGAGAAAGGGAAAGCAGAGAAGAGGAGAGCAAGGAAGAGACAGACAGACAGACAGACAGACAGACAGACACAGACACAGAGAGAGGGAGACAGAGAGAAAGAGAGAGAGACACACACACACAAAGAGACAGAGAGCAGGGCAAGATGGAAGGGACAAAGGTAGTGGGGAGGGAGAAAAAAAAGAGAGAGAGAAGAAACCTACAGGTAGAGTGGGCTCAAGTAGTGGTTGTGGCTTTGAATACGCTCGACAGAATGTTGCAGGTGCGCACTGCTTGTGCTGTGTGCGTGCGCATGCACGTGTCTGTGTGTGTGTGTGTGTGTGTGTGTGTGTGTGTCTGTGTGTGTCTGTGTATGTTTGTGTGTGTGTGTGTGTGTTTGTGTGTGTGTGTGGTGTGTCAGTACAACTTTGAGTTAATCTGACAATAAATTGGTTTCAGTCAGTGTGTGTGTGTGTGTGTGTGTGTCAGTGTGTGTGTCGGTGTGTGTCTGTGTGTGTGCGCATGTCTGTGTCTGTGTGTCAGTGTCTGTTTGTCTTTGTGTCTGTGTGTGTGTGTGTGTGTCTGTGTGTGTGTGTGCGTGTGCATGTGCATGTGCATGTGTGTGTGTGTGTGTGTGTGTGTGTGTGTGTGTGCGAGCATGTTTGTTCCTCTGTATGTGTGTGTTTTTTGTTGTTGTTGTGTTATTTCAACTGACCTCCCATCCCAAGTCGCGGAAAACTGACATACAACGTGTGTCGCCTACAAGACTGTCGCCGGAACTGTGGAAACCTGAACAGAAGAACAATAGTCCAGTAAACCACAGAACAGTACACATCAAGTTAATTTCAAACTCAACCACCAATGTGCTGTTTAGCTCACAACTTGAGAACGGCAGTGACACTGGTGTACACTAACAAAGCACCATAGTTTAACAAGAACCTCAAGATGTTTACAAAACCATCTATCTGCTGGTCCTCAAACCGTGAATCTCTTTGAGACTATTGCTGCAGACCTTCCCTGGAAGCCCAGTCACTACTCAGGCGAAGCAGAGGGTAGGGTACAGTAGAGTACAGAACTGACTGCATACAGACCAGTTTGTGTCCCTGGCCTCACCGAAGGCACTGCACCTTATTCCACCCTGTGTTTTCAGGTCAAAAGACAGTCAGTATTCCTTATGTGACCCTCAGTGCACCAAGCAACTTCAGAATTGAAGGAGCACTCTGATGTTGAGGTTCGGAGGTCTAGGTATTCACAGTACAAACAGCTAATCCGTAGACAGTCTCCAAAGATTAACAAGAGTGCCCTACTCAAGTTGAATCCAAAACAAGACCCACTGAACATCAACAAAGTGATCTGACAAACGAGAGTGGTTTCATTGCGTGGGTTTTCTCATGACGACGACTTGACATGAACAATTCCCCATGGACTGCCCAAGCTGGGACTGCCACAGGACCCTTCTGGGTGTGGCTGTGTGCAGTAGCCAAAATGAGCGTTGTGGGAGTATTGCAACTGAGTGAGCATGGAACATGAGACCATTACAAAAAATAATGTCAATAATGAAATCAATCAATGTTTCAACAAATACCAATAGCCCAATGACACTAGAAAAAAAAAAAAAAAAAAACAATAAAGAAAGCAGCAGACATTACTGTTTCTGCCATAGCTGGAGTAAGGGTCGTCGCTGTATGAGAGCTCCTCCCGCTGCCTCCTGCGCGTCGATCGCGTACGACGGGTGTGCAGCTCATTGGACATGCGGAAGAAGCCAACCATGAATGCCTGCTTGTCTGCCGGACCGCGTGCGCCCACAATGCCGATCCTCCTTGGTTTGACCTCACGACCTGTCCCCAAAACATAGCATTTGGCAGTCATGTATGCAGACTTCTCCCTATAGCTTTTGTCAACCAAAGGAGATAGTGGAAGGGGAGAAGGCAAAGGAGACGGGTGAAGGAAGCATTACAATGGAGATTCAAAGGACAAGAGAAATTTACTCATATTATGTGATATTAATTCTACAGCAAGATAGTCTCAAACTGCTAATCAGAAATGGAACAAGTAACATGCAAGAGATGAGGAGGCAACATGAGCGTAGCCTGCTCTCACATCTTTTTTCCAACCCATTATTTCAAATACCTGTACCCATAACTACAAACTCTAAGTCAAAGAGAAGCTTATGTAAAGTTCAGGTCTGAACTTTCACTTTTGTTCAGTGGAAAACCAAAGACAGTTTTAAAATTGTACAACATGGATAGTCTACAGGCCAGTGACTGAATGAACAGTCCACAACACTATGAAGTCAAGCCTAAAATGTTAAACATATGACCAGCTTGTAAGGATTATGGAGGTTGTCCAGTTTGACAGAGAGTGTCTGGGAACAACATCACTGGAGTGCTAATCAAGACAAAATCAGCACAAAGTTCTTCTCCCAATATTTTCCATTGACTAAGAGAGTGAGTTTACCTTTTGTTCCTTTGACTAAAATGTGAGAGTACCATTTGTTCAATCATTCAAAGTTGCTAAAGTGTTGTAGGCCTGTGACCAATCACAGAATGCAGCACAGCAGCCATATTGAAAGCAACCATTCAATGAGAGAAAACAGGTCTCCTCGCATTGAGTATGACTGTATACATTCCCATGAAACGTTGTGTTCTATGCAAAAAAAATCCAGAAAACTGAGATCGTCTAGCATGCTAAAACAAGCTAACAACAGAACATTCTTATCCATTAAGCCTTTCAGACTGAAAATTTTACTTGTGAGCACATGATGGGCCCAAACCCACTTGTATTACCATTTATGTTTGACACAATAACAGGCACAGACAAGGCTTTTGGACAGGAATGTGAAATTGCTATGTAAACCAGGTTATCACACTATGCATGGACTCCACGGTATTCTATTCCATTCCCAGGTTAATAGACAAGGTTTGGAAATCTGCAAGGGAGGCAATCTGTGTTAAAGATCATGTTGAGTGAGACTGAGAGTGACATAGTTGTTTTCAAGGAACAGATGTTGTTCATAATGCTGTTTCTCCTGTTTCATTCCCCCTTTCTGCTAAGACACACTCAGCTTCACCCATTCTCACTCCATCCTCCACCACTTTTTCCCCCTCCCCCCCACAGTGGCCTCCCTCTCTCCCCCACCTCTACCCTTACCTTTGCGGTTAGTGACTTGCAGGAACATGCCCAGTTGGAGGCAGGGAAGAGGGCCCATTGGTCGGCAGCGGCGCGTGTCACATTCAGCTTCAGCCAGCCAACGTAGTCCCCCCGCACCGTCACCTTCGATTCCAGCTCCAAGGGCTTCTCTCCTGCCACACAGCACCACCTGGCTTGTCAGTTTGGTTGTCAGTCTCTTCCCCTTTGGTGACTTTCTGTTCCTGTTTTATCACTTGGGGGGGGGGGGCCAGCTGGGGGGGGGGAGGGGGAAGGGGGGGGGGGGGGCATTTTAGGGTTTATTCACTTTGGGTCACCTTACTTTCTCACTTTCTCATCTCCACCATTGCTTAAAAAAAATTTTTTTCTCTAAACTGTCTCCATCTTCAGCGCCATTTCAGTAGCACTGCACCCATGCCCTCTGTCCACGGCCGCAGCCTGGCCTGTCCTGCCAGATTCTGCACTGGCAATCCACAGGGATTAGTGAATATCAAGTCACCATGGGACAACAACCACCAGAGGAGACACTGCACTGCTGCTGAGTGACTTTGGTAGTGTTCAGTGCTGCCTGGTCTGACCTAGCATAGTTGTATGACATCAGGCACTAAGCGCCTTACTGATGACAATGTCTGCCTAGTCGCAGAGCCAGTAAGAGTGAGCTCCCCCTCTGGAGGGTGCCTGCCACCACAACATTCGTCCACCAATAGTTCCCATGAATTTGCCGATACTGATGACCCCAACAGAGCCAAACTAAAGGCAAAGATGTGGAGAGGTGTTCAAACCTCAAGGATACCATGACAGTAGGGCAATGAAGGGCCACAGAATTTTCACCATGCTGATCAATGAGGAGGAGGATGACAAGGATGAGTTTACAGATCTCTCTTCAGGTCTGAGCCTGCATGACAGGGCTGTATGCAAGGGTAACTTTCATGATTCATCCTGGCTCAACCAGGACTGCTCAAGGGATACACAGACACCTGCAGTGTTAGCAGTCAGGAAATTTGAGCAACTCTCTCAGACACGTGTCCGTTAAGAGGATGAAATTTGACTGTGGGTCCCAGGCTTCCCAACTAAGCCCATAGCAAACTCAACTCTTGAGTTAGAGCCAGTCATGGCAGTAGAATCCCATACATACATGGCTCTGGTGGGAAGTGAACCCACAACGTCCTACCTGGAGGTCAGCGATGTTAACCACTTCACCACAGCTACTGGGTGTCCTTTCAAAACTTGTCCCTGGTCTCCCACACTCTTTCAATGGAGCACACCCCTACCCCTTTGTCCTGACTTCCCCACAGAGAGCCACCTCCGCCATCTTCCTGTCCACATGCAACGGTCCGTTTACAGCAGTTCACAACAACAGACAGGTAAAAATGCATGAGAGAGAGAAAGAAAAGAAGGCTCTCTCTCTAAAACACAATCAGTTTCTGTCTAAATATGAGAGAGAGAGGCAGAGTGAGAGAAAGAGGAAGGAAGGGAGCAAGGAACAGGGGGGGGGGGGGGGGGGGGGGGGGGGGGGGGGCAAAGCAGGGAGAGACAGACAGACAGACACACAGAGTGAGAGACAGACATAAGGCTAAGCACAGACAGCAGAGGCAGGAAGCAGGACCGGGTGACGAAAAGGTATAGAGAACAGGAGAACAAAGCTGGGAAAAAGAGAAAAACAAAAGCAGAGAAGAATCCCCAGAGAGACAGACCGAAGCTTACTACCAAGACAAGTAACTGAAAAAAAGAACAGCCAGGCCAGACACATGACACATCACTCCACACCCCTCCACCCATCCCATGCCTTGCCCCATCCCTACCCCCCCCCCCCCACACACCCCCCTCCCACCCCCTCCCTCATCAAGACTGTAACATAACAAAATTTGGCAATCAGCCCATGAAGCCATAATGGAAAATAATGCGCAGTCTAATTCAAAGAGGAGCCAAAGGATGATAAAGGCAAAGCAAACCCAAACTACATTTTGCCATGGGACAGATTTCAAGACTGGTTATTATCAATCCGTTACTCAGAGCCAGCTGAGAGGAACAGACTTCCG
>JADBJO010004758.1:102500-115000 GCA_016801955.1 Conus betulinus | reverse complement strand
TGCCAAATACCATGTCACAAACTGCTTTAGGTGACGAGATACAATAAATGAATAAGCAAATAAATACAAACAATCTCTAAAAATAATAAAAAGAATTCCCTAAGCACAACCATCAAAAACCTCTTCCGCCCTGAATGTCTTTTTCCCCCCTTTCTCTCAACAAGACTGACCTCCAAGTAAAAACAGCCCCCACCCCAGCTCTTTAAAAAAAAAAAAAGAAAAAGAAAAAGAAAAACAATCTATAACTTCCCAATGACATTTCTCAATCTTTTCATTGCAACATGCTTTTAAGGACACAAAACAAACCCAAGCATGACTGTTCTTCAAAGTCTATCCCCATCTTATACTTTCAGGAAAAAAAAAAATCAAATAATTTCCAAACCACAACATATTCCATGGTTGGTTGGTTTGTTTTCTTTGAGAGAAAAAAAAAGACCTAAAAGTATTTGCAAATCACTGCATGTGGTATTCTTGCTGTTTGTTTATATCAGCCTTTGCTGTTCAGTGTGTAGTAGAGACTATGGTATGCCACTCCGCTCAGCATGTCAAGTTCTGACTGAACCTGCTTCACCCTCACTTCATTCCAGAAACAGGGCAATTTAGGTAAAATGTGTAGCAGCACACAAATCATACAACACAACAACACCTAACAGCAACAACAAGAAAGCAGCCAGAGAAACATCCACAGATTACGCACTGGCATAACACAACTAGTAAATTCAGATGGGGATAACTGTTCCCGTTTATCAGCCCAGTGTGAGCATGTACTGCATGTGCATGCTCTCTCTCTCTCTCTCTCTCTCTCTCTCTCTCTCTCTCTCTCTCTCTCTCTCTCTCTCTCTCTCTCACACACACACACACACACACACAGAAGTGGCTGTCCTTTTTAAGGGGTCAAATGCTTTGAGCTCATATGGAGAAGAAAAGCACACTCAACCAATCTTCATCTTCTTATATCAACTCACAAACGCGCGCACACACACACACACACACACACACACACACACACACACACACACACACACATCATTCACACACACACACACTCTCTCTCTCTCTCTCTCTCTCTCTCTCTCTCTCTCTCCCCTCTCACACACACATACACACACACACACAC
The DNA here is from genome assembly GCA_016801955.1 of Conus betulinus. Taxonomy (NCBI): domain Eukaryota; kingdom Metazoa; phylum Mollusca; class Gastropoda; order Neogastropoda; family Conidae; genus Conus; species Conus betulinus. The sequence continues at coordinate 113,883 of JADBJO010004758.1, read as the reverse complement.
ACACACACACACACACACACACACACACACACACACACACACACACACACACACACACACACACACACACACACACACACGCACACACACACACACACACACACACACACACACACATGCCAGATGTAATAACAGTCATTCACACACATGCAGCCTTCCACCACACACAGAGCCCAATGGCAGTTTTTGTGGACCACAAGAATGAATGAAGAAAGGAAGGAAAGAAAGAAGGTGGAAGGAATGAGTGATGAGAAAGAAAGAAGGGGGGGGGGGGGGGGGGGGGGTGGAGGAGGAGGAGGGGATCCAGCTGCACAGGAAGGGGCAACAGGTGTCTTTCCCCTGTTCACACACAAGCAGTTAAAGTACAGATGGAGAAGAAAACAAACAAAAGAACAAAAAAAAAAAAAAAAAAGGATTCTTTTAAAAAGGTATCCCCCCCCCCCTCTCCCCCCTTTCACAACTCCCTCCCCTTCTTTGCCCTCCTCCATCCCCCCCCCCCCCCCCCACCCCCCCCCACCCCCCCACCCCCCCCATAACCAAGACACAGCTTTGTGAGTCACTACCAAAGCATGATAGTGTGATGGTGTATCTTGAGCATGCTCATCCTGTAACTTGGGGGGGGGGGGGAGGGTATGTGTTGAGAGTGGTGACTTTGATGGGGAGGGAAGGCAGGGGAGGAAGAAAGACCAGAGAGGGGGCGTGGGGAGGGGGGAGAGAGGTGTGGAGGGGGGGGGGGGGGGAGAGCAGGGAGGAAGCTGAAAGGAAGTGTAGGGTTGGGGGGGGGGGGGGACTGGGAGAGAGGCAGGGGGCTGAAGAAGCATGATTGATTTGATTTCTCTGTGTGTGTGTGTGTGTGTGTGTGTGTGTGTGTGTGTGTGTGTGTGTGTCTCTCTCTCTCTCTCTCTCTCTCTCTCTCTCTCTCTCTCTCTCTCTCTCTCCTGTCTTCAGACAGAACACTTAGATCAGAAAGGAGACCAGGCAGTCTTGAGGGTAGGGAAAGTGAAAGTGAATTCTATGACCTATGGAAAAAAAAAACATGTTATTAAAACAAAAAATAATGTAAATGAAGGAAAGTAAACAATTTTAATGATTCTATTATCATATCTGATCACTGATGATGGAATTAACTTGACTGAAGAAGGTTTATTTATTATACGTAGATGCTCATGTCATTTGTTAGGGAGATTTTTTTTTTTAAGCAAACATCAACTGTTTCTCAGCACAGTTTTCTCATTTTGATCCATAGTATAAAAAGGTTGACCAGTGTCCTCATAGCCTGTTCATATGAATAAGTAAGTTATACTGTACTAAATTACTTTTTCAGTACTGCTTCATGGGTTCATACACACTAAACAAACTGTGTCAGTAGCAGCCTCAGTTATCATTTCATTTTTTTCAACTGACTTTTCTTTTTAAACTTGTTAATCATTTACATCAACTGTTTGTTGCTAAACACACAAACACTGGCAAAAACTTACCTGAAAATTTTTGTCTAATTACACAATGAACATAAACTCATATAGATAAAAAGAAAAACAGGACTTGAGACAATGGAAATACTAAGTTTTTTTGGGTTTTATAAAGAAAGTAAATGAGTGGTAAACAAAAACAAAAACTAACATTCCTATGCAGCTGATACTAACTTGATGTAACTCAAACTGAGATATGTGCAATGATTGTAAAATGAACAGTGCTGTAATGCATACGAACGCGTACAGTGATTGGTTCGATCAGGAACCTGTGAGCTGTTAAAAGAAAATTAGAAGTGACCATTGTTACTGAAACCTGAAGATGTGCAGGAATACATGATTTGCAAGACACGTCGATAAACTGATAGTGTCAGTAAACAGTCATAAGTGAACTGAACATTTTAAAACAGAAGAGTGTGCACAACATTCAGTGCAATGAGGTTCTCGGTGAGGAGGCAGATTATACACACATGATCTAACAACTGGCACTAAGCGCTTAGTGCTTGGGGCTGGAAGTGGGAAGGCAGCGTCCTGTCAGAAGCATTTACTTGCAAGACGACTGAAACTTCCTGACCATCACTGCATGTGACCTTCATCTGCAGTGACTGGTTGATGCCAGGAGAGGTTACAGAGACAAAATTAGAACACAGCCCTATCATGTCACGCCAGGCGAGAACGAAACTCCTCAATACCATCTTCACTATCCTCATTCTCATCGTGTCATCTCAGACCAGAGTGGAATCCCACAGTATCATCTTCATTATCCTCACTTTCATCGGTAAGGAATTCCACAGTATCATCTTCATTATCTTCATTCTCACTGAGTGATCTCAGACCACAATGGAATTCCCAGTTACCATTTTCATTATCCTCATTTTTAATCAGAAAGGAATTTCTCAGTATCTTCTTCATTATCCTCAGTCCCATATGTCATCTCTGACCAGAATGGAATTTCTCTGTATCATCTTCATTATCCTCATCATCACTGACTGATCTCACAACAGAATAAAATTCCACAGCATCATCTTCATTATCCTCATTCTCATTGTTTCATCTCAGACCAGAATGGAGTTCCTCAGTATCATTTTCATTATCCTCATTCTCATCATGTCATCTCAGACCGAAATGGAATTCCCAATTATAATCTTCATTATCCTCATTCTCATCGGAAAGGAATTCCACAGTATCATCTTCATTCCTCATCCTCACTGAGTGATCTCATAACAGAACAGAATTCCACAATATCATCTTCACTATCCTCAGTCTCATTGCTTCATCTCAGACCAGAATGGAATTCCTCAGTATCATCTTCATTATCCTCATTCTCATCATGTCATCTCAGACCGGAATGGAACTCCCAATTATCTTTTCTTTATCCTCATTCTCATCATGTCATCTCAGATCAGAATGGAATTCCCAATCATCATCTTCATTATCCTCATTGAGTCATTCTCATCAGAAAGGAATCCCACAGTATCATCTTCATTATCCTCATTCCCATCATGTCATCTCAGACCAGAATGGAATTCCTCAGTATCACCTTCATTATCCTCATTCTCATCATGTCATCTCAGACCGGAATGGAATTCCACAGTATCTTCTTCATAATCCTCATTTTCATCGTATCATCTCAGACCAGAACAGAATTTCAAAGCATCATCTTTTTTTTATCCTCCTCATCTCATCAAGTAATCTCAGACCGGAATGGAATTTAAACAGTACATCTTCATTATCCTCGTCTCTAATGATCATTATTGATAGAACATTCTGCAGCCTTTTGACGCTTTCTGCCCTGCTCCTATGGTGACTTCAATTTCAATTCCTGTCCACGTGTATGCCCAATGGTGAGTCTGTATCAACATTGTTAAACCGACTGGTTCATGGAGATTGTCCCGGAATGAACAAGCTGGCATCGTAACGAGTTGGGGACACTCACTCACGCTGGCTCTACGACTAGGCAACAACTATTGTCAATAGAGGGCCTTAGAAGGTCGCCTTCTTGAATGCTGGACCAAAACAGGCATTGTCGAACGTGACCAAAGTGACTCAGCAGCAGTGCAGTGTCTCCTCTGATGGGTTGCTTCCTGATGACCTGACACAGATTGTTCTCTGTCGATCGCAGGTGTTTGGTCTCCAGCATGATGAAGCTGTGTGTAGCTGTGTATGGGCAGGCCAGAGTGAGTGGTGTGAAACTAATGCCTCTAAAGGGAGGGGGGGCCAGCAAATGAGACATACAGACATTTCAGATGACCCAGACTCTGTGTTGTTGTTTTGGGGTTGTTTTTTTTTTTTTTTTTTCATCTCCTTTCCTTTCCTCAGGGAGATGAAGCTCTCATGCCGTGATAAACACTGTGTTAAAAGAACAGAAGAAAAATTGTGATCAGGTTCAGCACTATACCATGTCAGAGACTCTACTGCACTCTGAGACGTAGACAATAACAAAAGCAAAAGGCAACAACAACTTACTGCATTAGAAAAAAAAAGAAAGCTGTTTTTGACTATGAAGCAAGCAAAGCCAGTGAAACACAGCAGCAATGTACATAACTGCTGGCAACAGAATCCAGCAAAATATTCTGCCACGCCAAGAATAAACAGTGTGCCATTCACAGAAATACTGCAAAAGCTTCACAAGGTAGCAAAGCAGTTACTTAAGAAGACCTGTGGCAAAACATTGCAGGATTAAAGTGGAACATGAATAAATTAATTAAATGATACATTTATAAACTGATGCCACTTACAATAGATATATATAAAAAGCACAAAAGCAATGACAGCATTTTAGCACGGAACAACACAGCCATTATCAGCAAAGCAGCTGTTCCCTCACGGAAAGCAAGCAAAACACCAGCACCAAAGCACCAAAGGGACACCCATGTCAAGTGCAAGGTCAACACGAAAAAAGCGGCCCCACTGCTACAGCCTAGAACTTAGACGTGCAACATCTCCAATGCAACAGCGGCAGCAGTCTACCTGATCGACGGCAAAGCGATGCATATCCGTGCTTTCCACCTGCCTGTCGCTCCCGACAACCACGCGAACGACGTTCTGACAACACACACAAACCACTAGCAAGTTACAGTGCATCGCTACATGTCCAATGCATCGACAGTTCTCATTGGACAATCGTTTCTCTGATCCACTAGCAGGTTACATTTACACATTGGCAGTTCTTTGCCCTCCAATTCCCTGGGTCACTTTTCACGATTGCATCCTGGCTCATACATGAAGCTAGCAGAACTATTTCATTTCAAAAACACAACTTAGGAGGAAGATTTTTTTTAATTATTGCAACCTGATGCAGCCCCACTCCCCAGAAAAGCATCAGAATCAACTCATGGCACATGCTCTATAGATAGAAGAAAGCAGGATGCTTCACATCCACAAAATGTCTTTTTTTTTTTTTTCTCTTTGCCTTTTTCCAAATATAAATGATTCATACAGGTTTTGCAAAATCCAAATATAAGAAGAATTTTTGTAGAAATTTCAATGAAACCAAAAACATTTGAAAAAAAAAAAAAAAAAAAAAAAAAAAACAGAACTTTTCACTCATTCAGACCTTTTTAAGACACAACAGAATAGGTGGGCAAGAGACAGAGCCTCTCTTTTCCGCCTAATGAAACACATAATGACAAAATATTGTAAAAACAGAAACAAGTTTATGCATGACTTTAGAAACAAAAGTGGGATGGCACGGATATACACCACTCTATTCCCTATCATTACATTTCCCCACCTTCTCCTCCTCTTCCTTTGTACTTAATGTTGATACATTCAGCATCACAATAGTTAAAAAAAAAAAAAAAAAAAAAAATCAAAGACACAAATACTGCATGGAATTTACATAATTATTCTTACATAAAATTATGTTACATAAATCATAAATATGAAAAATGATGTAAACTGTTTACATAAAACATCAGTTACCACCTTTTACACAGACGATTCTTCAATTGTCCTTTTTTCTTTTGGGATTATCAACCATTGATGCCAATACATGATTAAAAACAAAAGCTCCCCAAAGATTAAATACAAAATCATTTATTACACAGAGCAAACAAAACTGTCTGCATTTGACCCCAAGCACATAACAGTGTCCGCAGCTGAAAGAAATGCGTTAGCTTAGTTCCGATCACACTGATGATAGCAGTTGAAGTCTGAAATTCATCAACTGGCTTTCACTGTGAACGGAAATGAATGAAGCTTACCTGCTGGTGAAAAAAATCACATGTTGCCTCTGACAATTTGGAATAAAATGAACCACTTTCCCATGCAGTTTGGACATTCTGTGCGACTTCAATTTGACATGTGCTTTAAAGACACAATACCTTGGGACAAAACTTAACGAAAATGCTTCAAATTCTTATCCACACAGGAAACATTACCCATCTTCTTCTCATACAAGTAATATTACGCTGAAAATTGACTCCATGTGGCAGAGACTGAACCCACAAATAACCAGTGCTTATCAGTAATTTTTTATGTGAATTTCATAAGTGACATTGAATTTTAAATTCTAACGGTAAATTAATCAGACTGATGATAAAAAAACATAACTTTAAGCAGATGAATTATATACTTTTATCTTTCCAAGAGGCAGATTTTTTTTTTTCATCTTACCATCAGAATACTGTGATAATAGATCTAACTGAAACTTCATTAGTTAACATATGAACACATTTTTCGTCCATGTACAAAAACCCAATAAATGTGCCCTCTGACAGAAGCTTGCATAATGTCTTTAATGTTCAGCTCTAGTGCTTGTTTGCTTTGAATATGGGTGACATGTTGTCTATGGAGATGGAAATGAAACGAAAAATACTGTTGTGAATTGATTATGAACACAGTCATCACTTCACTGTCCTCATACATGTATGGTTAAACAACAGTTCAAATACCGCAAGTTTTTAATAATGCTGATGTTGAACATGATTAATGGAATATAATTTGATGAGGTGGAGAAAAACCTCCAAAATGTTGGACTTCAGAGTGTCCAGATAGACTTAAGTGTTTCTCAAAAGGATCTGCAAGACATCTTTTTGTGTACGTTATCTAAAGAGACACTGAAACACACCATCAAGTTGCTAGCATTTCATTATAAACAAAACATAAATAAGTTTTTGAAGGTGGTCTTGCCAAACGAACATTACATATACAATTTGACATTTTTCGAGCGTCTTTAACTTCACAGCAATATTTAGCAATAAAAATTCAAGAATGTAATCAATCATCTTTCAATTCAGTACCTGAGGTGACTTTTATTCATAATGATTTTTCTGTGTCAATAAGTCAGCACCGCAATTTTACCAATAAAATCTAAACTGTTGTAAACAAACTAAGGTAGGTAACTTCATATCATGAGCAGGCTGAACACTGTGATGTCTTGAAGTCTGTAGACAAAATTGAGGACCTGACATTTGCTTTACACAAGTAATTTTGGGGATGTTAGAGAAAACCCCATATCAGATGAAACTACCTCGTATTTTTGGGAAATTTTATAAATACAAACGCAAACTCCCCGTTCTTATTTTTTTCAGTTGTAATTTGTTCAGTGTGTTTACACTACTCAAACACTGCTTGTCAAACCTTTGCCATAACAAAAAGAACTTTAATCTGGAAGTTCATTAAGTAATATCTGCACGCAGATAAGCTTGAATGAGAGTTGAGATTTCAGATTGTGTTACTAAATTATGTTCATTCAAACACTTTTTTGTGTGTGTGTGTGTATGCATATGGTTGCTTGTTAAGCTTAAAAAATAATTATGCTTCGCAAAGAAAGAGCAACAACATTTTTTCATTAATGAATGGGGAAACTGAGGTATTTGGGGGTAATGGTCAGCCTGAGAAGATAAACTAATGAATAAATTCATATTTCTTTTTTAATTGTATAAGCTCTTTTACATAATCCAGCGCAAAAAACTATTTACCCCTTCAATTGGAAATTACATAGCGTAAGCATCTCGGAACATCTAGCAACATTATTTGTTATAGAATGAAAGAAAATCTTGTGAAGCCATGAACTACTGATATTATGACATTCTTTTTTATGTCTTTCATCATCAAAAAAAAATGCATTCACTGCCGATGTAAAGGAGTTTGACTACTGCTGACTAACTAGCTCAGCTAAACTATCTACATACGGTCACAAACTTGGAAATTCTTGGTTTTGTTTTGTGACACTCTGCTCAATACACCTCTTAAATACTATTTTCAAATTACGGTGTAAATAATCGCAAATTATTATGACTGACTAGCTCAGCTAAACTAACTATATATGGTTACAAATTGGAAAATTCTTGATTTTGTTTTGTCACACTGTGTGAATTACACCTCTTAAATACCATTTCAAATTACTCATTATTATGATTAATAAGAATCATGATATTAGCCTTTGTTTTAGCTTGAAATCTGTGTACATTTCACCAGCACACTAAAATTACAGACTTCAAAGTACATCTGCAATGTCACAAAAATTGACAACTTTTCATGCTTTTGTCAATACAAATTTCTTCAAAACAATTCTCTCTCTCTCTCTCTCTCTCTCTCTCTCTCTCTCTCTCTCTCACACACACACACACACACACACACACACACACACACACACACACACACACACACACACACACACACACACACACACACACACACACACACACACACACACACACACACACACACACACACACACAGATGCAAACATGCATGACTTAATGAACTATTTCAAGCAAAAGTACACCAGTAAAAAAATATTGAAAGAGAGGTTCACGTAAGCCTATCATCAATGAAATACATGAGGAACGATGTTTCTAAATCAAATGCCTAGTTTTAAAACTGGTAAGCCAAGCACCACTGAGAATGTCCAATTCTCATATGTTAACTGCTCAAGTGAATTCACACAAGATAAAAAGCAAAAATACACTGCACATCATAACAGATATGTGGCCAAGATTTTGTTGGAAAATCCAATCAACTTCTTGCAAGAGCTGCTCAAACATATTTAAAATGTTCATATCCTTTTCAAAGAAGAAACATCCAATAAAATGTGTTTCACAGAAACATTTGCTTACAACAAATCTTTGAATTGTAATAGAGCTCTATATATTTATATTATGGAGTGTTTCGGTGCATCGTTTGTGGACAGGAACAGAAAATGACAAGACTTTGGAAATTGAAAAATTATATTAGATCTGGCTGTTTAAAACACATCATTATTTAAAGTTTAAAACAAAGTAAATATTCATCATGAATATCACAGAAACAACAACAACAACAGCACTGTCGCTTCTTTTTTTCAAACTGTTATTTATGAAAAAAAGTAAAAACAGTGGTATAAAGGACTACGAAATACAGTGGTCGCGCCATGTATTACACCCGAAACACACATGCACACACACACACACACACACACACACACACACACACACACACACTTACCCGGCTATTGCGTTTACTAAATTCAGTTGGCTGATAAAGCTGCATTATTATGTTTATCAAACACTAGAATAAGGAGAATGATGAAAACTTTCTATTGCTTAAAAATGAAAACATCTTTCTATTACTTGCTAACACTAATGCAGTTTTGTCAGCCAATTGAATGAGTACAAAAAAAAAAAAAAAAAACAGCATCAGTAAGATAACATTCTCTGTGTGTATATGCACGTGTGTGTGCATGCGTGCGTGCGTGCGTGTGTGCGTGTATGTGTGTGTGTGTGCGTGCGCGCATGTGCGCACACACACATGTGCGTGTGTGCACATATGCACACACACACACACACACACACACACACACACACACACACACACACACACTCACCTCTGTGTCTGTCTGTACACAGAGTGAGCAAGAAAAGAGAAAGAGAGAAAAAGAGACAGCGAAGCAATAATGCTCCCTATCATATTGTCATACTTTTTGTATGCATTAATTTAATACAAAACATACATGTATAAAACACAAATCCATATTCACAAGCACACATGCACATACTCAACCATGTACCCACATATGCACACAGAGTGTGAGAGAGTGGGGGAGGGAGGAAGAGACAGAGAGAGAGAAACAGAGAGACAGAGACAGATGAGAGAGAGACAGAGACAGGCAGACCAACAGACAGACAGCAAGATAGAGCAGAAGTATTACCTCCAAACAAGTTCAACTGATGTCACAGTGTCAGGAAGGGTGTGGAAGGGTGGGTGTGTGTGTGGTGTGTGTGTGTGTGTGTGTGTGTGTGTGTGTGTGTGTGTGTGTGAGCGCGTGATGATAATGATAGTTTGAGAAAAACAAATTATTCAAACAAGGTAATACAACTGAATATTGTTCTGGGGCATTACGAACATTCCTACAATCTTCACTAACCTACAATGTATGATATTATACAGCCACTGCTAGTAAAACTAAATAGCAGCACAGGTCTACCAGAAATGCACACACAAAAAACTACATAATGTGCCATGAATTAAATGATCCCAACAACAACTGCAAAATGGGAGCTCTAGCAGCACTAGCAGCAGTGCCTTAATAGCCAGACAACAACAACAACAACAACAACAACAACAACATACTACACAGCAACAACATTCTAACTGAAAGGGTTGAGGTGTGAAGCTTACAGATTTCACTCAGTTGTCTTAACTCTTTCTGCCTGGTGTCCAACCCTAAGTCTGAGTGTATACGGCCAGCTGTGCCAAAACAGGGGTTGGGCATCAATCTCGGTTCAAGTCTAGCATCTTTAACCCTCATTGCTCCTTGCTAAGTGTAAATGCTAGGGGGATTAATTTGACTATGTTTTTTGGCTGCTCTGAGTAAGTAAATTTCAAATGGTTTCTTTAGGGGTTTTTTTCCCTCAGTGGTTTTCTTCCCACACCATGAGCTATAGAAATAAGATTACAGTGAGGTAAGTTTTTGATGAAATCATAGAGGGTGGTTTCGAGCAAACTCCTCTGAAAGTGTACATCATTTACACTGACAACGTCATTGTGGCAGAAAATGCATTTGCAACATAATCAAGTTTTATTTGCATTTATCGTAAATTTTTTATATATCATGATCCCATCTGTCAGAATAAGACGTACTAACAAAGTGATGAAGGATAAATCTGGCCTCTATTGTACAGAAACCATGTGCTACCAAATGATTCGAACACAGTAAAAAACTGAATATGTTTTTTTTTTTTTTCTCTTTTAAATCACATTTCTGTAGTTGTGTGCCCTTGTTATGAGTCGATCCAGAGTTATGACAGTTTACTATTAATAAATGCTGTCCAGTCTGAGCAATATGGGCCCAAACTTCCAACTTTGCAGCAAAAAAGTGCCATTGGGAGGTCTGAACAGCTAGTCACTATGTCAGGCTGAGAGGATTAACTCTTTCAATCCTGAGCTAAACAGTGTCAGCAACCTGCGTCAAACGTTATTCAGGCCCAACAAAATTGATTCACTTAAAAAAACTGGTTTAAATCCAAAACTTTGCAAGTAACAGTTAGCAAAGTTAACTCAGTTTAAAACAATGGATTTGTCTGTAGTAATCACAAACTCATGATTGAAGTAGGAAGAAGACTTGGTCTTACCCGCGAGGAATGCTTTTGTAAAGATTGTAAACAAGATGTTGGAGACGAATTTCATTTCATTATGGAATGCCCAAAGTATGAAGAGTTACGAGTACGTTTTATTCCCAGAAAGTATACAAGTGTGAAATCTGTTTACAACCTGTGCAGACTATTCTCGGCTGGCAAGAATGTTCTGTTAAAGTTGAGTAAATATAAATTCAGTAAAATGGTGTAAGTTTATGATGACCAGCCTGCTCTATGTTTTAGTGATTATGCCATTACGCCTTTAATACACATAAAACGCTTCCTGCATTTTGCTTAGTCATTTTGTGTCATGTTGAAGTGGATTACATTGTTTTTTCTTTTGTTTTATGTCCT
>JADBJO010004758.1:87500-97500 GCA_016801955.1 Conus betulinus | reverse complement strand
GCAGGCTGATACTCCTGCGGATACTGCCTGTATAGACAGGCAATGGAGTTTTGTGTGTATGACCTTTTTTTTTATCCCACCATTAAGGCAGCCATACTCCACCTTCGGGGAATTCCCTTGATGTTAAAACACCTGCTTTTTAAAACTTTTTTTAAAGTGCTTGATTTACATCTAATAAAAACACAACCATCTTCTATTCCTTCCCCCAATGTCCTTTTATTTCACTAAACTCCTGTTTTTGTTGAATGATTGTTTGATTGTTTACCTCCAAATAAAGGCCTTCAAATCATTTTCCCACCTCCTACACCAGTTTTCTTCCCAATAAACACAGACCATATGTGTAGTTCACAGTTTTCTTTTAACATTTCTCCCTTCCATGGTTTCACATCAAACAAAGGTTTTAATTGGGGACCCTGTGTTCTATTCTGGGTTTCGTTCATACCAAAACAAAAAATCTGCGTGTTTCATCATGCATGTATGATTTCTTCAGTCTCTTCATGACCCTCATTGTAAAATCAACAGGCGCTCATACCCTTTGATCATTTTTTTTTTACACTTATATAATATTATTAAGAAGACTCCTTCTTATAGAATCAGTACAATACCCAAATATGCTCAAACTCTTTTGCTGGTTTCTTGTGTGTGAGATTTCAGAAGGAGATGTTTCCATGATGTAATGCCTTGCCTTGACTTGCTAATAACTCTAACTTTTTCTCAGATGTTTCTTAAAGTAAGTCAGCATTTTGGGTCCCATGGTCCAGCTCAGAACAACAGGAGAGGTTGTGCATTTATAAACAAGTCATGAAAATGAACAGTCTCAGTGACTAAGTCAAGGTAACCACTGACATATGTAATCAATAACTCACAAACGGCACAGGTAATGAGGTATAAATTACCACCAACAGTAACAAAATGGAATTCATCCCCAGAAGTGCCAAGTGTTGTGTATTTGTAATAAACGCTCACCAACTGGATCAGAATATCTATTCACAATACTATTCTTAAAGAAACCAATGCTGCAAAATATCAAGGCGTGATTATAGACAGTCGTCTCAAATGGAAAGAACATTACAATTTAGTATGTAAGAAAGCAAATAACATCTTAGCTTTCTTATTCAGGAATATCAAAGACTGCCCCAAAAAGGTTAAAGACAACTGTTACAAAACACTGGTTAAACCAGTACTGGAATATGGTTGCTCAGTCTGGGATCCTTACCATCGAAAGGATATAATATAACCTTGAAAAGATTCAGAAGAGAGCAGCAGCACGGTTCGTAACAGGGAACCATATCAGAGAGAAGGGGAATACTAGGAAGAACATGAGGAAATTAGAATGGAAACCCTTAGAAGAGAGAGAGCTTTTATCAAACTTATATTTCTTCAAAGGCAGAGCTAAACTAGTTGATATACCAATGGAACAACTAGTTTTGAATAAAGTAGCACCAGGAGTGGCGGTCAATCTTATGCCATACCTGCATCAAACATTGAATGACAATGTTTGACAGCCATCTACATTCTTTTTATCCTAGTTCTGTACGGCTGTGGAACTCACTGCCGGGTGCCATCAAGATTGCCACAAATGCAGTCTCATTCAAGAATCAAATTGATACGACAGTCTTGAGATCTGCATATTGACTGATTTTTGTATTTTAACCTGCCCAGAAATTTATCATTACCTGGGCCTGAATCTGGCCATTGCTTTTAACTTCTTGAATATCATGTGCGACTCCTTGTTACCAAATTTCGCTCCAGGGGCCAACAGGCTAAGTCACTCTTTATTTTTTTTTTTTCATTTTTTTTACTTTTTAACATGCGCGCTGGTGACCTACTCATTTTTTGAGTGAAACCAGTATTTTAGGAAGAAGAAGAAGAAGAGTAACTCCTCTCCCATACCAGTCTTTTCCCATCTTCCTCTCTCTCCACCCTGAATCTTGCCCTCACTTCAAAAAGTCAGATTTCTGAACATTGAATTGTCACTGTACTACTAGGGATGCAATGGAAATCAATACTTACTCCACAAACCATGTACCAATAGTGGTAGCAGTTTGACTGACAAAGGTAGAAATAAAAAATGGAATTGAAAACTTGTAAACTGCTTACCATTATCACCAACAGTTTTGAAAACTTCTGTATCTGCACATTAGATAACTGTGTTTCTGTGCTATATAAATCTACTATATGACAAAATCCCATTGATGTTGTATGCTTTCCAGAAAGGCATCAGACAAAGTTTGATAAAAGGCAATTAATCAAAGCTGGCTGGATAGACAAATGTCTAAATCAAATGAAACAAAATTGGACAACTTAAATATTTTATGTTAGCAACTGACAATGGTGTTCCTCAAGTTAGTATAGAGAGGACCCACTCTATACATGTGTGTGTACATGTATGCCTGGCACTGTAAACTGCCCTTTAAAATTTGTTTACTGATGGCAATGAAATGAAATCAGAAGTATGCAACAAGTTGGTTTTTCAAAATAATTTGAAAATTGGCAAAATGTACTGGAAATATAAAACAATCGATAATATATATAGTTAAATATAAAACAATTGATAATATATATATAGTTAACAATCACTCTGTTGCCCTTGAACCAGAAATTAGTAGGATGCAAACATGTGGCGAAAGACTTATGGTCTTAATCAGCAAAAATCATGTTTGTTTTTCAGTGAAAATGGCTAGCTATTATTTCCATGAGTTACAATCATATTCAGTTCCAAACCAAAGTGCCACTTTAAATCCCTTGAACCTGATCACTAATGCTATTCCTGCTGCACTCTGTGATCATAGGCAGTGATATAGTATGACTTGTATGAGTTCTCAAAAAGTCTCAGAGAGCATAATGTGTCTATGCATGTGTACATGTATACTAGGTGTTGGTATAGATCTCTGTCAGTGTCACTATACGTATCTATGCACAAGTCGAGTTCTCTGAACTGTGTGTGCATGCATTATGACTATGAGTATACATATGTTCATATGTGTGTGTGTGTGTGTGTGTGTGTGTGTGTGTGTGTGTGTGTGTGTGTGCCCACATGCAAACTGAGACGGGGAGGGGGGGGGGGGGGGGGGGGGGGGGGGGAGAAAGGGGTATACATGTATCTGTCAAGGAAAGAGGGGGGATGGGCAAAGGACCTCTGGCTGTATTTGTGGAAGTGAGGGAAAGACAGCGATGGACAGTGATGGACAGCGATGGTTTATTGTGGAAGTCATTGTGTAACTGTACGTTTGTTTTACAAGTGGTGGGGGGCCTGGGTGGGGAGGAGGGGGGGGGGGGGGGAGGCACGAGCAGGGGGGAGACAGAAGGAGAGTCTGTGTAAGACTTTTACCAGTATAACTGTCAAGCATCAAAGACCAAACATCAAAAAGAATGAAGAAGAAAAAAATGCTTACCATGATTAACAAAACTCATGATGACATCAGATCCCTCCACTTTCTCCGTGTCCAGATCCAAACGTGATGTAATATTGGGGGAATGTGGAAGACAACTTCATCATCTAAAACATCCTCGTTTTCACCTTCCTTCAAAGTTTCATACAAGTCAATCATAAACTTCGGCGCTGATTCTACCGCATTGTCTGTGATGGGTTTAGGCTTGTGATGAAGGCCCAGCAAAGTTAAAATCTCTTGCTGAAGTTCGCGTTTTTCTTGGCGAGGAAGTCGGTCCAGCACAACTGTCTGTTGAAGACCATTGTCTACGTAAAAAGGAGTAGTAGTTGGCAACACACTATCAAAGAAGCTGGTGAACACAAACACAAAAAAACACACACTGACTTTAGTTGGGGTGTCTGTCCGAAAAAAGGCACAAAACAGTTTACATGCCATCTTAAATCAACAGTACCTATTGCTGAATCTATTCCACGCGAGCACAAAATCCACATTAAAAGCCTCAGCTAACACATTGTGACGATCACAATGCAGCCAATCGCGCCAATAGTCGTAGTCTTCTTCGCAGCTGGCCCCCTTGGAGTTGTAGGTCTTCTGCTGTTCAGTTTGTTCAATCCAATCCGTGCTCTTGGTGTTGCACTGATGGTTGAAAATGTCTTCTGCTCTGATGGATCTTCGGAGAACAAAAACTTCACAGTCGTACACTGTCACTGCCTCTCAGGAGAGGGCTGCCAAATGCGAGTCAAAATCCTGTCCGATTCCAAACTATTCTCACAAAAACCGGTGCATCATAATATACATTCACTGAACAGATTATGTTTTTCTTACCGTTCGCTTTAACTGATTTGAGGTAACGTCGACGGGCAGACGAACCCAGTAGATGATTTCGGAAGTCGGCATTCCTTACCGTTTCGGAATCGGTCCAACCGGTGATAGGTGAAATAGTTGCGCTTTGAATCATGAAGTCCAGTGCGTCATTATTTTCTGTGACTAAGATTTAAAACTATCATCAAAATGTTATATGGCTTCTTGCCATTGACTAATTATGGAATATTTTGTGTGTCATTATTCTTCTGTTCTACTAGTCCAAACAGATTTTAGCAACCCATTGTAGGGTAAGAATTCCAGGTCAAGCCGGCGCCTCCCCCCCCCCCCCCCCCCACCCCCCACCACCACCACCACCACTTCACAAAACCTACCCCCACCCCATCTCTCCTGCTTCCTCCCCCTCAGAAAGGATCGAAAAAAAAAAATCAGGAATCATAATTCTATGGCCAAATGAATTTTGAAAAGAATATGGGACTCCGATTATAAGAATGCTATTCAACATCATTATTTTATGTTTGGCTTTGGGGATGCTGACTGTTAAAATGTCATCAGACAGCCTTATGACTTTAAGAATCGTGTGATTTAAAATCATATAAACGGGTTCTGTTTCTTTGTTGTTGTTTGTTTTAGCTTTCTTTTCTTTTGTTTTGTTTCTTTTCCTCAACTCTGTAACTAAGTGCATAACATGCCTCTCTCTCTCTCTCTTCATTTTATTTGTTCACGCGCCCCACGCCCCCCCCCCTTCTTATTTTTTCTTCTTTTGTGTCCCTATTTTGTCGCTTTTTTCCGATTTTCCTCGTAAATAAAGAATCTCTCTCTCTCTCTGTCTCTCTCTCTCTCTCTCTCTCTCTCTCTCTCTCTCTCTCTCTCTCTCTCTCTCTCTCTCTCTCTCTCTCTCTCTCTCTCTCTTGTGTGTGCGTGTGTGTGTGTGTGTGGTGTGGGGGGGGGGGGGGGGGGGGGGGGGGGTTGTTCAGTTACACATATAAAACCGTCTACATGTGCATTTTATTTATAGTGTCTAGGTTTTTTTGTCAGTCAGTGTGTTGATGATTGAATACCTGCAAGTGCTTAAAGGTGTTATTTTCTGTATTACCTATTGATAGTGAGATGATACATATAAACGGTTTTTACAGTCAAACAAAAAGCAACGCCAGTCTCTCTCTATAAAATATGATAATACTCAGATGAATAATTTATCTATTCTCAGTTTATGTTCAAGAATTCCACTATTGTATCTAAATAAACCACCTTTCATATTCGATACATTATATCTATACCTAAATACTTAATTCGTTACGAATAATGCATTTACTGTCTTGGAAAGTCCTTTAAATCTACTACACGATGCAATTTTAGAAACCAAAGGTACTCGTCTAGGATACAGAAAATCACGAAAAGGGCAATTAAGTAGATGTTGACAACCTACGGATTATTTGTCAAATGTCAGTACACAGAAATGCCAAGGCCATTTCATGCATCTCTGACAAAGTGCTGTGGCACCACAGTGTGAAAAGTATTATCGAGAATGGCCAGGGAACAAAACCAACATTGAAAGTTAAAGCAGGTAGGCTAGAAAGTCCGGCATGACAGAAGAGATTGAGATATAGCCTGCACTGACAGTTCACTCACCAAACGTAAATCACAGTGGAGTAAAATGGCCAACAAGCAATGTTGCTTAATTACAACTTCACAACTTCACAAAAAAAAAAAAAAAAAAAAAAAAAAAAAAATGGGGGGCGAGACAGCTAATCATCCATAATGCATTATTCTAGAATTTTCAAGGATGAATTATGAAGTAGCATAGCCAAACAAAATGCATGGAACTTTCCAGAGGAATCATAGCCGATCGAAATGTTTGGAACATTTAAGAAACAATTTCTGGGAGCTTCTGTAACTTTCTGTCTTATTCTTGTACTCTAACGAGACCTCCAGATTCATATGCAGGTTGTGTATGAGTCATTTGGTACACAAATGTCACATCAAACTTATCACGTACATAACAATGACTAAGACATGTAGACCTGAAACGATGAATTACATCATTTGTGAAGTCGAATTGTTTGTACGAATTACCACCCACTTAAAGTCATATTTCTTACAAATAAAAAAATAAATAAAAGAAAGAAAGAAAACAGAAAAGAAAAGAAAAAACAAACAGACTGCATTTCATTATAAAAACCCGACACATAGCAACTGTTCTCAGAGTGCAATGAATTAATCACGTTCACCCCACAGAGCGGCGCATACAG
Organism: Conus betulinus; assembly: GCA_016801955.1. Classification (NCBI taxonomy): domain Eukaryota; kingdom Metazoa; phylum Mollusca; class Gastropoda; order Neogastropoda; family Conidae; genus Conus; species Conus betulinus. The sequence continues at coordinate 91,034 of JADBJO010004758.1, read as the reverse complement.
TCAGCACCAGCATTCTCAGTACCCATGAGGGACTCAATTTTCATATAAAAGTTTTGCAAATATAGGGCCCATCATATCACTGCTAAACTTAAAATTCAAATATGTGGTCAGGCGACGATCTGTTTCGCAATGCAAATTTCACATCGTAAAAGTACAGAATGAATTTTTTTCACATTCCAAACAGTTGCAGAGAAATTCAATCGTAGAATGGTTCCGCTCCGCAAAACACAGTTTACTGCTGGTGTAGCTGCTGGGAAACAGTTTTCGATCATGTTCTTGCATAAAGACTTCTCCAATGCCAACATCCGATGCGTCTGTCTTCAGGATGTAGGTCTTGAAAGGGTCAGAAAGGTGCAGGGTCTGGTTGTAGGACAGGAGATCTCTGTTGTTCTAGTATGTCTTTTCTTGTTTATTCTTCCACTCCAAATCGACAAGTGTTCCTTTCTTTCAAAGGTCGGTGAGAGAGTGCCAATGTTGCAGAAAAGTTCGAGATTATCTCTCTGTAGAATCCATGCAGCCAAGACCATGAAAGCATGGATGTGAGTCTTTGAAGTAGAACGTGCCGCCTCCTTCACTTTCTTCACACCGTTTCTTGAAGCCCTTTGTGGCCGTTCTTAAGTTTATGGCCAATAAAATCCACATTGTCGATGCCAAGAACGCATTTGATTGGTCCCACTGTCAAGCTGACTCTACTCAAACGCCTATTGTGTATATAGAACATTGTCCCAGTAGTACACTACCTTCTTCAAGTCCTTCAGCACCTGTCTCATCCCTTATTTCAGGATAACTCTAGAGATTGCCATCCCAAAATGGCATCTTCGGGAAATCATCTGAAGTCAAGAAAGCTTTCCCTTTTGCAGAGACCAGTTGGGGAGAAATGTTTGTCCTCACTCGGTTTTTGGAATTAGTTCATCAGCCGTAGACATAGATCCTGAACCGAAGATTGTTAGCTTGTTCAACTTCCAGTAGTCCATATATTATTTGTGGTTTGTGTGCATATCGCTTTTCCCCTATCACAACATGGAAGGTATGTGGTGTTGTTTGATCCCCGAATCACTCCATTCTTCAAAATATCATCATTGTCCTCCTTTAAAGTGTCCCTGGCTGCATACGGAACTGGATAAGGCTTCGATTTGAAACAGATCAGGTGAGCTTTACATGGACATGGTGCTCATGGAATATCAATAAAAACGGTCGGAAATGTGTTTATAAACATTCCAGATTTATGCCACCCGTTGACCAGAAAACATTTTTCCCATCTTGACTTCTTCCATAGACTCGACTGAGCGGATTCAATCAAATTCTAGATTGAGAAAGAAGTGAGGCAGGGAACAGTAAACAGTAAACCAAATTCTAGATGTTCATCATCGTTCCCAGTCTCCTCAGGTCTCGTAGTTTCTTCTTAAGGAATGAGGTTCTCCTCGCAAATGATCACTGAAGTAACTGTCTTTGTCTCAGCTGATTTTTCTTCATCTTCTGTCAATGTACTTCGTCAGATCTGCATGGAACGCCTTCAGTTTCCCTTTCATTTTGTAATCATTCAATCCATCAATCTCGCCAACGACCAAGGGACTATTCCATTGTATCAATAACTTGTCTGTAGGCAGAAGCACCAGCACCTCTACTTTCTGGAACTTCCGGCTTTGTTCTTACGGTCATAATAATATTTTGCCACACCGCTGGGCCTTTTCAAGTTCATTCCTGGCAATCTGAAGCAATTCTTCAGCCCTTCCAGCCTCTCTCATAATTCAAAGATGTACTGGTAGCTGTTCTTCACCCTGACTGATCCATTTCTTTCGTCCAAAATTCTTTCAGGATGTGCAGGGATCCTCTCTTGGTTTTGCCGTAGAGGAGTTGGCAGGTTGAAGATCAAGAGGACACATCACTGTAGGCAAACAGTACAGCGTTGATGAACCTGTGTCACTACTTTGTGTGCTCATTGCACATTTTCTTCAGCATGGGTTTCAATGTCCCACTAAATTTTGCTTCCAGTCCTTCATGCATTGAGAGATAGGGAGACTTGATAACATGACAAACGCTGAGTAGCCTCGTAACATCTTTCATGCAGTCTGATATGAATTGGGTACCCAGATCACTTGGGATATCTTCAGGAATCCCTAGTCTGCAGAACATGTCCACCAGTGTTTCGCCTACAGTCTCTGCATCAATCTCATTTAGAGGAACAACTTCAGGGAACCTCATAGCATAATTTACAAATGTCAAAATGTACATATGTTTCAGCATCACTCACAGGATGAAGAAGGTCAGTAAGATCAATGGCCACTCGTCTGAAAAGTGAGACTACAAGAGGCATCTTCTGCATAGAGGCCTTGGGAACTTTTCTACTTAGCACTGTGTTATGACATACATTACAGGATTAGCAGAGTCGTGTCTTGTTCTTTTGATAATCTTGCCAGGAGAAACTATCAGGGTTTTATCTGCACTGTTCATGCCTATGTGACCTTCTGTGATTCAGTCAAGCTCCAGCTCTGTAACAGAGCGACAGAACGTGAACAGGACCAGTCTGATGCAAAGGTGTATTTTCTTGAAACTCTTGAAAAGAACACCACCTTTTTTTTTTTTTTCCTTTTCACAAAGTAAACTTCTTTATATTTCTCTGCAATGGTGTCTTTGTGGTCTCTGTATTTATCAAGAGAGGGTTCGGCTCTTTGCTGTTGGGTCAGTCTCTGTGTATGAACAATGGCTGTCTCAGCACTGTTAGTCACTTTCAGTGGCTTAACAACAAGATGAATTTGACCACAGGATTACACAATGAAAAATTAGTGTCTTCACCACAGATTCACCACACAGAGCTCAACCAGGACTTTCTTTCAGCTTTTTTGTTTCCACAGTGTCTTAGGACACAGCTTCGCTTTCTGGCTCCTCGGTCATTTATACTGACAGCTTTCTCTTCCTCATCCTGACCCGAAGTGGTCGACTCCCCTTTAAGGTCTGGATCTGAATCATCTGCAGCTCTAGCTCCCTGGACGATGTCAATGATGAGATCATAACTGAATGGGACAGATACTCAGCCTTTCCCAAAATTTAAGGTGTGTGTCTACACTGCTCAGGGTGATGGACACCTCCCTCACCACACCCTCCACCGATAGAAAAACAAAAAAAAGCTACGACGCCTGTGGGCTCCTTACGCTAACAGTGGACCGTAAGCTAACAGCAATGCACTCTCCCTTGCCGATGTAGCCTGCTCATTGTTTGCCACAACTGTGCGCATGGCACGTGTTGTCTATCTCACCAGTTCCAACAGCTCGCGACTTGAAGCAAAACTCCCAAGCACTGGAATATACTGTTTGTTACCGGCCTGCGGTTCTCTCTCTCTCTCTCTCTCTCTCTCTCTCTCTCTCTCTCTCTCTCTCTCTCTCTCTCTCTCTCTCTCTCTCTCTCATAGTGACCAGGGACAGCGAGCCGGTCCTCACTGAACGGACGCAAAGCGGACAATACTATGCTATGCATTCATTCCATCAGACGAGGGAGAGTTCGTTTCAGTACATAAATCGCACTTTCTTTTAAAATATC